>PVJS01001125.1:41211-104915 GCA_004027185.1 Glis glis | reverse complement strand
AGGGCCTCACTAAGGAGAGAGAGAGAGAGAGAGAGAGACAGGGAGAGAGAGAGCGAGAGAGAGAGCGAGAGAGCTGAGGCTGGCCACGAACCCGGATCCTCCGGTCTCCGCCTCCCAAAGTACTGGGATTAGAAGCGTGCGCCACCACGCCCGGCTTATCCACTTTTTATAGTGAGTATTTTTGTTGTAATTCTCACCACAGTTAAGAGGCAACATTTCTAGATAGATATTTATTCAATTATTTTTTTTTTTGCAGTACCGGGGATTGAACCCAGGGGTGTTCTACCTCCGCGCTACACCCCCAGCCCTATTTTTTATACTTTATTTTGAAACCGGGTCTCACGAAGTTGCAGAGGGCCTCACTAAGTAGAAAGAGAGAGAGACAGGGAGAGAGAGAGAGAGCTGAGGCTGGCCGCGAACCCAGATCCTCTGGTCTCTGCCTCCCAAAGTACTGGGATTACAAGCGTGTGCCACCACGCCCGGCCTTATTCAATTATTCAATTATTATTTATCACCACTACCTGCTCCTGATCTGACAACCTGTGATTGTGTCTATAGTCTCTCTGTGGCTTTGCTAGTTCTTCCACATACAAAAGCCTTCAGGATCTGGGATGGGTTCTAGCGCTCATTCCAATTTGTCATGATGCAATCAACTTTCCATCTCCCAGAAACTTTTCAAATCTCTAATACACTGATGTTCTCACTTCCAATTCTTAGCTCAGATATGAATATATTTTCTTTAACTCCTTTTATTTTCCTTTTAGATGAATATTTGGAGGAAAAGGAGCTAAATCTCTACTCATTTTCTTTCCTGAATTAGAAGTTCTGCCAGAAAATGCTGCATACAACGTCAGGCAGATCAGTTGATGACTCCCTTTAATGCTCATAAAGGCCTCCTGTATTTGAAGGTCAAATATGCATACTCTATGCCAACTTTTTATGATTTTACTTTTGACATTTAACAGCCTAAGGCATGTGAAGTTTATGTTAGTGCATTCTAAGAGGTAAGGATTGAAATTTTGATTTACAAATAGATAAAAAATTGGTCCAGGACTCTAGAGAGTAGCTCAATGTTTTCATACTAACTGGATAATCAACTTTTAAATATGATCTAGTCTATTTCGGGGGGGCATTTTGCACCATTTTTTCTTGTATCATATTGCATTGTTTCACTTACTTTAGATTTATAATACTTATTATTATTTGGTACAATCATGGTTAAGACTTCTTAAGTCAATGTGCAAGTATCTTTCTTATAGGTGTTTTTCCTACGTTGTTTACATACTCTCTTCCACTGTGAATATTCCACAGTCGGTTACTACAGGAGCAAATACTAAAAGCACAAACATCTGATACCACGTCAGGTACTCTCTCCATCATTCTCTGCAACCTGACCTGGTCTCTGCTCCCCACCAAGTGTGTATTGTGAACTAGAAACAGCCTATCTGCCAAGTGTTTCTTTGTTTCTTTCCAGACATTTCAGTAATACACACAGAAGATGAAGGTCCACTGTTTGAACAGCTTTTATTAAACAAGAGTTCTAATTTAGGAAAAAGAAAAAATTGGAGACTACTACTTGTAATAGATCTACATATCGGATTCTTTGTTTTATGATTAAGCAAAGAACATTAAAGGTCATTAAGCACATAATATATTTTACACAACGTACTGAAGATAATTGACAGCTCCTATTAACAATATCATTTAAAACCTCTGGGCCTTTTCTCTGTTCATACAAACAGCATTTTTATGAATTAAAAACCTGGGAATGAGAGGTGAGTAGGTGGCAGTGTTCATCTGGAAAGATGAGAATACAATCTTAAAAGTGAAAGCATTTAATTACCATTTGGTATAAAAATGTGGCAATCTGGAATGTACTATGGAACTCATTTCCAAATATGGTCATGTTCCAAATGAATATCCATGGAAGTAGCATATTTTTATTAATCACAGGACACAGTACTACTGGGGCCAAATAGTTGCATATTCTGACTCATTTCTAAGCCATTTCTAAGCCAATTGTTAATATGTTGTATTTCACCAGGTCAAAGCTTCCCCCAACTGTTAGAAATACCATTATTTTAATTATTCATAATAAAAGTGCTACAATAAAAAGTTTACATGTCATCAATTTGAAGATGTATTTCACCTTCAGATGAATTAAAATCTCAAAACTGACACGGGTGCAGTGGGGCACGCCTTTAATTCCAGTACTTGGGAGGTTGAGAAAGGAGGATCATAGGTTTGAGACGAGCCTCAGCAACTTAGCAAGAAAATTAGCAAGACCTTTGGCAACTTAGCAAGACCCTGTTTTAAAATAAAAAATAAAATATGGTGGGGGTGTAGCTCAAAGGTAAAATGCCCCTGAGTCCAACTCCCAGTACCACCACCACCACAACAACAGCAAAAATTCAAAATTGACAAAAACTGGTCAGGCAAAGAAATAAAGCACACGAGAGCAAAATAATCCCTATATTGTTCATCAAGATGTTACTAGAAGTGTGCTCTATTTGGGATGACGCTGTCTTAATACTAAACCCAAGAAATGGCAGACTTACACTCAGAACACTTGATTGCAGTAGACTTGCAATACAGCACTCCTAAGTCACAGGTAGCTACCAGAAAACTATAAACTTCTTCAGAAGAGGAAGGTAAAAGAAGTGAATTGTCTACAAAGTCCTGACATCATCTCCTGAACTCAGATAAATCACTACATCTTATCCAGGACACAGTAGGCAGAGGGGCAGTGGCTCTCACAAGTTCCTCCTCAGGGGAAGACTGAAGTGGCAGGAAGGGCACATACTCCCTTTCTAACAGATACGTACAACAAGGTATAGAAAGTAGTGGAAAATCTGCTTTTCCCCGTTTAGCTCTACTCAAGTGATGACCATCTTAGTTTACTCCTAGAAACTTGGTTAGAAAACCAAACATTCCAAGAATATCTGTCATACAGAAAAAAAAAGCAAAACTTCTACTTCTGCATAGAATTTTTCTTCTGCATACAAGACAGTGAAGGACATAAAGCACAGAGTATCAGTAACAGTAGGTTCAATCTGCTCATCTTAAACCATAGGAATTTAACCCCAAAGATGGAAGATGATCTAGACAGTCACACTGATGCCAAGAGAAGTTTCAGAGCTGGAACTCGCCATCCTCTTCTGAATGGCTTATACAACCCAAGAGCCCACTAGTCTAACAGCCAAGAAGAAAAGGCTGACACAGCAGTGCACACCTGTAATCCCAGTACTTGGGAGGCTGAGATAGGAGGATCACAGGTTTGAGGTCGGCCTCAGCAACTTAGCAAGATCTTCAGCAACTTAGTGAGACCCTGTTTCAAAATAAAAAACAATAAAGATCCGAGGTTCCATCTAACTCCAGTTAAAATGTCAGTCATCAAGAACACAAACAATAATAAGTGCTGGCAAGGATGTGGGGAAATAGGAACCCTTATACAATGTTGGTGGGACTGCAAACTAGTACTGCCACTATGGGATCAGTGTGGAGGTTTCTCGTAAGATTTGGAGTAGAAGCACCCTATGACCCAACAATAGCACCCCTGGGCATCTTTCCAAAGGAACTGAAGTCAGAATATTATAGCGATACATGCATATCCATGTTTATAGCAGCACAATTCACAATAGCCAAGTTATGGAACCAGTCTAGGTGTCCATCAACAGATGAATGGATCACACAACTGTGGTATATACACAAAATGGAATTTTACTCAACCATAAAGAAGAACAAAATGATGGCCTTTGTGTGAAAATGGATGGAATTTGAGAATATTATGCTAAGCAAGATTAGCCAGTCTCAAAAAATGAACAGGTGTATGTTTTCTCTTATATGTGGGAGCTATATAGAAACTAGGAAACAAGGATAACATCAGATACAAGGCAGAAACTTCAGTGGATTGATGGAGGAGGTTTAGGGGAGGAAGGAGGGGGGACAGAGATGTAAAGAAGGTAACAGTTGAAATAATGCTATGTACATATATAAAATTACCAATTCCAATCTCAAAATCATGTACAAGGAGGGGGAGGATGGAGGTGGTGTCCCATTGTCTACAAAGTCCTGACATTACCTTCCCAACTCAGATAAATCACTACATCTCATCCAGGACACAGTAGGTAGAAGGGCAGTGACTCTCACAAGTTCCTCCTTAGGGGAAGACTGAAGTGGCAGGAAGGGCACATACTCCCTTTCTAACAGATACGTACAACAAGGTGTAGAAAGTAGTGGAAAATCTGGAGGGAAGTGCTCCAAGAGAAATGTGCATGTATGTTCCTATCACTGTATACCTCTGTATTATGTATTATTACAATGCATCAAATAAAAATATATAAAAATTTAAAAAATAAAAACAGATGAAGTGTAGCTTAGAAGTAGAATGCCCCTGGATTCAATACTCAGTACAAAGAAAAGAAGAAGGAAGAGGAGGAAGAGGAGGAGGAGGAGGAGGAGGAGGAGGAGGAGGAGGAAGAGGAGGAGGAGGAGGAGGAAGAGGGACTCCATAAACAATTTATTGAAATTTTTGATTTGTGAGATGTCACATAATGTTGTGTAATTATTTTTCACATAGAAGACACAGAATGGTCATACTTCCTGCAGGATTTCCGAAAGATTGTCTAAGATGGTGGAAAGGTAGAGAAAGATTTCAGACAAAAGAAAATTTGAGCCAAACATTAAAACATGAGTAAGAACTAGAACTCTCGAGTGAATAAAAAAGACTGATGAGGAACTTTCACAGGCTTAGGTTCATTAGTTTTTGTTTTCATTTTTGTTTTACTTTTCATCATTTAAGGTCAGCAGCCTTCCTGTAACATGCTCTCTTGGTTTTGTATTCTATTTTTCTCATTTACTGAATAGATTATGGGCAAGCTGCTTCATCTCTGTGTTGCTCAGTTTCCTCATCCATAAAAGTAAGAACTGTACATCTTTTATAGGGTCACTGATAAGATTAAATGAGTTCATCAAAGTTAAGTGCTGAAAACAATGCTTCTTATAGGTCAACACTCAATGAGACATTACTTTCTTTCTTTCCTTCCTTCCTTCCTTCCTTCCTTCCTTCCTTCCTTCCTTCTTTCTTTCTTTCTTTCTCTCTCTGTCTCTCTCTCTCTCTTTCTTTCTCTCTCTCTCTCTTTTTCTTTCTTTCTTCCTTCCTTCCTTCCTTCCTTTCTTTCTTTCTTTCTTTCTTTCTTTCTTTCTTTCTTTCTTTCTTTCTCTTGTGGTGCTGGGTGGTCTAACCAGGGCCTTGCACATGCTAGACAAGTGTGCTACCACTGAGCTATACCTTCAGCCTTCCATAAGGCATTACATCTTTCATATCCAAGATCAAATGTCAGTTCTTACTAAGCATGGTCCATTTGACTGGTTCTGATCTTTTTATGTATTACTTTTGTTTTTACATTTACAATTATGGTTACTTGGTAAATCTTTATCTCCCCCACTTGATTTTAGGCCAACAAAAAGAATCAAGTCTGCTTTTTGCTCAAAGATATCTTCCCAATTTATTCAGAGAAATACAATCTCCCTGCAATGCCGGTACAGGCATATAATGAGCTCATCACCTCCAGGCCACCTGTGACACATCTTCCAGGTCGTAACTCCACTCATTCTGACTCTCTCCTCCTACACCAAGGATTTTCTTGCTAGTCCTTGAACATAACAGGCATACTAGGACCAAAGACATCCCCAGTGACTCCTCCCTCAGCCTGAACAGGATCTTCACCATGTCTCCAAATTGCTACCTCCTTCACCACCTCAGAAAGTTGTTCAAATGTTACATTTTCAGTGAAACTTTCAACTGGCCACCTTATTGTAAAATATCCATGGGTTCAACCACCACTACCAAAATTAACAAATAAGCAAAAATTCCTCCTTAAAAATAATAAATAAAAGCACAACCTACAAAACTTTCTGTCTCCCTTCCATGCTTTTTATTTTTTTCACAGTGTTTATCTCTATCTAATGACTAGTTAATCTATCCCTTCCATTAATTTGTTCATGTACACCAGCTAGCTGGGGAGTGGGGTAGGATAGAGAACATTTAGTAAAATGGTTTGTTTTTAAGCATCAAAATGCACATCTGTAAATCCGTACCAGATGTAAGTTATTGTTTTTTATTATTATTGTTATTGTTACTATTAATATTATTATTATTATTATTATTATTATTATTTTTACTGAAGATTGAACCCAGGGGCATTCTACCTTTGAGCTACTACCCACCTTCTTTTTTTTTTTCAAATGGTATCTCTCTAAATTGAGGAGTCCATCCTATAACATATGCTAATCCCATCTCATCCTCACATGTACTGGGATTGCTAGCATTCACCAGCACCCCTGGCTTTTTTTTTAATAAACTTTCATTAGTGCCTTGTTATCACACATAATAGTGAGGTTCAAGTGACACCAACATAGATGCACACGGTACTTGGTGTGTTTACCTCCACAGGCCACCCCCTTCCCCTCACATGCCCCTGTACATGTTAATGAGATTGCTAGTGGAACCTTCATATCTGGACATGATACTATTTGAACGGTTCCCTTCCTCAGTCCTCCTTTTGCCCCTACCCACCCACCTCCCCCAACTTTTTCACTACTCTACTGTTCTCTCTCCTCATTTATCTAGGTTCCATTTGTTTCTTATTTTTTGTCTAGCTTGTATATAATTTAGTTCTGCTTGATGAATGAGTAAAATTCAGTTGCGTGTGTATACACCACATTTTCATTATTCATTCATCTGTTGAAAGACATGTTGGTCCCATACTTTGGTTTTTGTGAGTAGTGTTGCAATCAACATGGGTATGCATGCATCACTGTAGTGTGCTGACTTAAATTCTTTGGAAAGATACTGAGGAGTGGTGTAGTTGAGTGGTATGGTGGGCATATTCTTTGGTTTCTTTCTAAAAAATAAGATGTGAGAAGTAAAAGATTTGAAACCGAATAAATGTCCACTGTATTATTTTATTTGAATGATATTTTGTATGTTAGAAGTTTGAAATAATGTTTCCTTGAAATTTTAGAGACTTTTACCCTTTTTCTCCATTGTCCACTTGTAAAGGACTTTACTTTGTTTTGATGCATATCTAAATATCCAATTCCCATTCCCCACATTCCACCATGATTTTAGGATCTTCTTTTCATTGCCAAATTACTTACATTTGAAGTCACCTTAGGAGGACTATTATCTGCTTATTATAATGCACACCCTGCAATTAAAGGTGAGATTCCTCAACCCCAAACACTCAAAATGTGTGTGTGTGTGTGTGTGTGTGTGCTTGTTTCTGTGTGTGTGTGTGTGTGTGTGTGTGTGTGTGTGTGTGTGTGTGATATAGCTAAAATTTCATACTGCTTGTTTTGGAATACTACATTTATTTCTCATTCATTTTTTATTTATTACAGAGATAAAGGATCATACTATCAATATAATTAGAACCCAAAACTAAAAACTAAAGCAAGCTAAGAGACCTAAGAAAATTCTTTTTGAGGAAGCACATTAAGACTTACCACACTCTGAAGGCTACAAGAAGAGCTACAGTAGAAGATGTTTCCTCTCCTTGAGACTGAAGCTCTGTGGTAGAGCCCTTGCCTGGTGCATTTGATACCCAGCACTGCAATAAAAAAAAAAATCATTGTGTCAAGATATTTACCTGTTTTTCTTATGCATTTTCTTAGCCACATCTCAGTTCAATTTTATCCCTGGATTTTATCCCATCTTTTATCAACTTTAATGTTTCTTTTGATATTTAACTCCATATATTAAAATGGAATACCTACACTGATACTCATAAAGAGATCTAAAATGCATTCAGGTCTAAATGTTATATACAGATTTCCATAATAGGAAACATAGAGATTTGCAGTGTTGAAGACCAATGCACAGAGACTTAACACCCACACTTGCCAATCTGGCTTCTTCCCTGCAGTGTACATATATCATGAACTTGGGTTTCATCAACTAACTGTGACTATATCATCAAAACAATATACAGTCACACTAAGAAATGTATATCCTATTTCGTATGTGAAAACACACTGTGTACACTCCTCTGATCCACAAAACTGTCTGGAGGAGGCTCCATTCCAGCCGGAAGCCAGAGCCCTCTAATCTTGCTGCTTATGTGCCCAGCACGAGGAATAACGCAGCTTCCTAAACTATATCTGATGATGGGGGTTCTTGATTCCCAAAATGCTCCCACTTGTCAGAATGCTAAACACATCCCTCTTCCCTTCATCCAGTTGATACAGGACTGCAATCTTGCACAGGGACATTGTAAGGAAATAATAACACCCACCCTGTCCTCCCCTCTCACTGTCCCCAGGCCCCCTTACTTTGAGGAGCAGCTCTGTGAGGAGCGAGAAGTTGAAGTCAAGAGCAAAATGTTCACCCTGCTTCTGTATTATTCGACAGGTGTTCCTGAGGAAGGTCAGGAGAAGGTGACAGTCAAGAAAGATTGGGCAAGTTTGGGAAATGAAAACCTTTTGTTTGGAAACCAAGATTACAAACTGCCAAAAGAGGTGGTTTGCAAACAGGGTCCCCTGAGCCCTCAGAGCTCTGTATCCTGGGCAAGCTTTCATTTTGGAGGAATGGGGAATCACCTCCATTTCTCAGAGAAGCTCTTTTTGGACCACTTTTGATTTTAACTGGTCAAGGAATTCCATGTTTGCAATAGGGACCATGAAATTCTCCCCGGAGGCTCCCCAAGGATCTGCGAGACAAGAAACCTGGGTCCAGATGCAGACATATTGACTGGGGACCATGGACACCAGTGGCCTGCCCATCAGTGGCCCTTGCCCTCTAGGTGTGTAGCTCCTGTCTCCCTGAGTGGAGAAGCCTGCCCTGGTTCATCCAGAGCCAATATGGTGGGGGCACACCCACCTGGAGACCTTTTCCTGAGTTTTCTAAGTTTCATCTGTTGGTGAAAACTCAAAAAGGATGTTGGAGAAAGAGAAGTTGCTCAGCGCTGCACTCTCCTGTGGATGAGGACTCTGTGAGCCATGGCTTGAGCCCCCACTGACTCCTACCTCGGCCCCATGGTCTGTGCTCTCTTTGGATGAGACACATGCCAGGGACCCGGGAGGACACGCCTTGCACTCCTAAGTTATGGACGGCAGGATTTCAGCTCAACCCAAGCAGAGTGTCAGGGAAGGGAGCATCCAGGCCGTGGGCTAGAGGCTCAGAGCCACCATGGCCCTGGAAGTAGGGGACACTGTCGCTGTGTGGGGGAAGCAGGGATGATCCCATGTCCGATGCCCAAGGGAAATGTAGACCTTGAGGTTAAGAAACTCAACCCGGGCAGAGGGTTTGCAGTGGTGGAGCTGGGATTTGGAAGGAATAGGGGCTCTGGCTGAGCGCATGGCATATCTGGGCAGAAGATGAAATAAAGGAGGTGGCTCCACCCTCCCCACCAAGCTGAGCCTCTCACCTTGTGCGTGAACACCTCTGCCATCAGGTCCCATGGAGCCATCCACAGGCAAGGCTTCTCCATGGCCACAGGGGACGGCCAGAGGGGCTCTACTGTAGGAACTGGCACTAGGGCTGACTCCACCTCTGCAGGCTGTGGCAGCACCAGTTCCAACTCTGCAGCAGGTGCCACCGCGTGCTGGAGTTCAACAGATGGCACCTCCGCAGGCACTGGAGCTGGCCTTTGCTCCACGACAGGGGCTGGAGCTGACAGTTGTGGTGTTGCTGGTGCTGGAAAAGATCCCATATGACCATATGCCCTGATCCTGTCCCATGTCTGAGAATTCCCCCATCCACTCAGAAGCCCTGGCCTCTGAGCCACCACAATGGGATGAATTATGAGTCTGAGGTCCACTGCTTCCTGGCTTTCAGGTTTGTCCTGGTACCCAGCCCCGTGTCACACTTAGAGCCACTTTATCATGGGTCCCACATTGCCCCTCCCACAGGTGCACATAGGTACCCACCCCAGGCCTCCTCGCCCTCGGACTCGGCCTCGCTGCTCTGCACATCCTACAGCTCCAACAGCTGATCCAAGAGCAGGTGGACACGATGCTCCAGGGACTAGCCAGGCATGTTCACTTGGGCGTAAGCCTCCAGCATCGTGAGGCAGCGGAGGTCGGGAGACTCATAGAACACGCCCATGTGCTGATCCAGCCATTTCTCAAGGGTGGCGTGCATGGCCCTGTGGGCAGGTGGGAGCACGCAGAGGTCTGGCCTCTCATTACTCAGCCTCCAATGCTCCCCTGTGAGGCTGGTCTCGTGTGCCATCCCGTCCCTCCAAAGGCCTGCCAGCCGCAATACAAAGTGTAGGAGCCAGTGTTTGCCAGCCCTCCTAACTACCCCCACCCCAACAGGGCCCACTCTGAAGACAGGAACCCTCCCACTTGACTCAAAACACTCACTTTTTCAGGTCTTCCTCTGGTGTGCCGTCCTCCTGGGAACAGGACAGGATGAAGCCATATCTAGGAGAAGCCACGAGGGCATAATCTCTACTGTACCCACTTATGACATCTCTGATTGCTGGCTGGCCATTTGTTAGGACTTCTCAATCAATTATCTATGTAGCTAGAACTATGCCAGCACACAGTAGGCACCTCATTATGTTCATGGAATGAATGTCCCAGTCACTCTCCAGACATTTCAGGGGTATTGTGGCCCAACTGCCAGCCCCCAAGTCCATGTCTGCCTACACCCAGGTTGGGGATCCCCCGGATGAGTTCTGGAACCTTGTTTAGGAAGGGGAAGAGGGCTTTGCTCCAGACTTCAGAGAAGTGAAGCCCCTGGCAGAGAGTTTCTTCATGCAAAGAACAAAGCCACACACAGAAGCTCACAGCCCTGGGCAGCCCACTCCACAGGGCCTGCCTAAGGTGGTGCACCAGGATTTATCTC
Source organism: Glis glis (assembly GCA_004027185.1). Taxonomy (NCBI): domain Eukaryota; kingdom Metazoa; phylum Chordata; class Mammalia; order Rodentia; family Gliridae; genus Glis; species Glis glis. The sequence continues at coordinate 94,060 of PVJS01001125.1, read as the reverse complement.
GCCAGCCCTTGAAGATAACTTATGAGGGTTGTGCACTGAGTACCCCAATTTTCACAGAGCTCACTGCAATCACAGAGGTGCAGGATATTTCCATGAGCAGCCAAGAGGGGACAACACCTCTGGGCTTGGAGGAGGGGGCTCACCTTTGTAACATCAGTTCCAGGACCTGCTGGGTGCTGCCAAATCGATGGTAAGTGGCCAGGAAGGCAGGGATGAAATCAGAGCCCCTCATAAGCACTGGAGGCAATAGGGGGTGCACTAGCTTTTGAGGCACCGAGCTTCATATCCTACAGTGATCAGGCACCATCGGGGGAATTTCTTTTCCATCCTGTGTTGAGAAATGAGGGAGCGTTCAAACATGGAAACAGGAGCACACTCCAAAATGAGCCCTTGACTTACCATGAAGTAAAACAACAAAGAAAGGTTTGACTACATGTTATGCATTGGACTTCAAATATCCCCCAAACCACACAGTGGGCCTTATGGCCATGTTCAGAGGTGGGACATGGCCAGAAGGGGTGGATCTGCTTGGTCATAGCGTGGAGACAGTATCTGTCCATGACTGCTTTTCTCTTGCTCTCTCTTTCTGCTCCTGCCGTGCAGGAGTTGATAACTGATTTTCTTCAACCCCTATGACTTAAAGCTCTGCTGCCTTGAGCCAGCTGACCATGGACTGAACTCTGAAATCCGTAAGACATACATGTCTCATCCTTCGAGTTGATCCTTTCAAGTAAAGTGGTCATGGTGACAAAAGCTGACTGAAAAATAGACACATACACACACACACACACACACACACACACACACACACGTAATGGGGAGAGTCATGGGGTATCTGTGCATAATCAGAGGGGGTGGGATGGGTTTTGCTGAACCTATCCTGGGCTAACCTGTGTCACATTTGACCTCCTTCCGAAAAATCGCCATAGGCCTCGGGGCCGTTGTCTGACGCAGTGTCTCCAGAGCTGGAGTAGACTCCAACTCCTCGTTTTATTGAATCCTGAGCCTCAATGGGTCGGGAAACAACACCTAACCATCCTGAACTGTACAGTTTCTACTGGTCAGTGAGCAGGCTGGCTCTGGGTGCCTAGTTACCATGGTTCCATGTTCTGATTGGTCCACCTTCAACGAAGTGAGGTCACTTCCCGTGGTCCAACTGCCAGACATCTTCCTAATATATGACCACTCCAAGGGCCACATGGACTCCAGACTGCTCTCTTTCCCCATGCTACTAGAACACCTGGACACAGTTACATGAACATGCCCCACCCAACTTCCAGACCTGGGTGCTGCAATTGCCCAAGCATTAAGGACCCAGAGCTGGGCTTAAACCCACATCCTCATTCATATCAGGAGTGTGGCCCTGAATAAGTCCTTGTCCCTCACCTACTACATGGGGTCATTCTAATATCTACCTCCAAAGAATATCATCAGGTGTCCATCTATACCTGTATTCCCTGTCAAACTTGAGGCCTGGGCCCCATGCATGTCACTGAGGAAGGAGCCTGGCTATGTTCATGTAAACTACTCTTGGCTAGAAGCCTAGGAAAAAGAAGAATAAAGCTTTCTTCACAGACCCCCTCAGAGGGGAACTAGCAGAACCTCCCTGGGGAAGCCCCAACATAAGGCAAGGAACTGCTAAAAAAAGAGATAATCAATGTATGGACTAACTGCTGTTCTGCATCAGCATCCTGCTTATGCTAGGTAAAACAGGTCTCACACTCACCCCTCCCTTCTTAAAGTTAACAGAATGTGTAAAAGACTGCCATGCTCTGAACTCAGGACTAAGAACCATTGCTTTGATTGTTGAGCTACAATGGTGAATAAAGAAACCTCCTTTATCTTACTCATGCCTCTGTGTCTTGTCCTCTGGAAACCAAAAAGCCTCCTGCAATACCTTGAGGGACCTGAGGCATGGGAGCTCACTGCCCAGCTCTCAGGCCTACCTGAGGCCTACCTGCTGGGAAGCTGGCCTACATCACCCAGTTACAAGTGCTAGTCCCTGAATGTTTCCTATTTACGCTCTAAAGTGTAACAACCTCCACTGACAACATAGACCCTCCCAGGAAGATTCATGGAGGGGAGTCAGGGCAGATCAACAATGGGCCCCAAAAGATGAGAGAACAAGAGTTGCAGCGCTGGAGATGTGGCACCATGCCCTGTCCGGAATACTGTCCTGCTGAATTCAGAGCAAGAGGAGCAGGACCCGCTGAAGACTCCACTAGGAGATTGTGACCAGAGGCACTGGGTGCTGCACACGGGAGGGGGGTGTAGAGGGGGATAGGCTGCATCCTCAGTGTGTCCCCAGCCCCTTCTCAAGAGTCCTCAGTCATTAGCATGTCACCGCCTTGTCCACAGGGCAGGGTGGGTTCTCAGCTTCAAGACTGTTGTGATCTGTGGCGGGGAAGGCCGTGTGCTGATGCACCCATGTGGGTCTCAGTGTTTATGCTCGATTTCCACTATTTATAATGATGCGTTAAGCTAGGTGCTTTGGCGCAGGCCTGTAATCCCAGTACTTAAGAAGCTGAGACAGGAGGATGACAGGTTCCAGGAGCAAGCTATATAACTTTCTCCACAGTGGGACAGATCCAAACACAAACCTCCCACTTGGGTGCCCAGCTGCCACAGGTCTGTGCATGAGAAGCCTGCACAGGGAGCTCTCTTAGTTGACCTGAGAGGCAGATGTTGCAGGACCCAAGGGAATAAACAGCAGCGGAGAGTTGTGACTGCCTGTTGTCATCTCTGGGAAGGCCTCAGCTAGTGAGGCTTAACCAGCAGGAGAATGGAAGAGATGGGCATGTTGTCTGTGCACCAGACAGACACAGCTGATCTGAAAGCCCCTCCTGGTGCTCCTGCCTCCTGCCCGTGTGTCCCTGAAACACACTCAGCATCACACCAGGAGAACAGGCATTTTCATGACTAGGACAGAAGGTGTAGTTCTGCTGGTGTAGAGGGTTTTGTTTTATTTGGGAAAACTCAGAAATTTATGTTTTCCCAGTTTCCCAGTTCCTATTTTTCTTGGACTAGCAATTCTAACCCCTCCATTAACTTGTTCATGGAAGAATTCAACACCAGCTAGCTGGGGAGTGGGGTTGGATAAAGAACATGTAGTAAAATGATTTGCTTAAAAGCATCAAAATGCATGTTTGTAAATCTGTACCAGATGTAAGTTATTGTTATTATTATTATTATTTTTTGTACTGAAGATTGAACCCAGGGGCATTCTACCTTTGAGCTACTACCCACCTTTTCTTTTAAATAGTACCTCTCTAATTTGATGAGTCCATCCTGTAACATGTGATAATCCCATCTCATCCTCACATGTACTGGGATTTCTAGCATTCACCAGCACCCCTGGCTTTTTTTTAATAAACTTTCATTAGTGCCTTGTTATCACACATAATAGTGAGGTTCAAGTGACACCAACATAGATGCACACAGTACTTGGTGTGTTTCCCTCCACACACCACTCCCTTACCCTTACATGTCCCTGTACAAGTTAATGAGATTGCTAGTGGAAACTTCATATCTAGACATGATATTAGTTGAACGGTTTCCTTCCTCAGCCCTCCTTTTGCCCCTACCCACCTCCCCCCCAAAAAAATTTTCACTACTCTACTGTTCTCTCGCCTCATTTATCTAGGTTCCTTTTGTTTCTTATTTTTTGTCTAGCTTGTATATAATTTATTTCTGCTTGATGAATGAGTAAAATTCAGTTGCGTGTGTATACACCACATTTTCTTTATTCATTCATCTGTTGAAAGACATGTTGGTTCCATACTTTGGTTTTTGTGAGTAGTGTTACAATCAACATTGGTATGCATGTATCACTAGAGTGTGCTGATTGTCACTCTTTGGAAAGATACTGAGGAGTGGTGCTGTTGAGTGGTATGGTGGGCATATTCTTTCGTTTCTTCCTAAAAAATATGACGTAAGAAGTAAAAGATTTGAAACCAAATGAATCTCCACTGTGTTATTTTATTTGAACGATATTTCGTATGTTAGAATTTAGAAACAATGTCTCCTTGAAATTTTAAATACTTTTACCCTTTTTCTCCATTGTCCACTTGTAAAGGACTTTACTTTGTTTTGATGTATGTGTAAATATCCACTTCCCATTCCCCACCTTCCACCATGTTTTTAGGATCTTCTTTTCATTGCCAAATTACTGAAATTTGAAGCCACCTTAGGAGGACTATTTGCTTACTATAATGCACACCGAGCCATTAAAGGTGAGATTCCTCAACCCCAAACACTCAAAATGTGTGTGTTTGTGTGTGTGTGAGTGTGTTTGTGTGTATGTGTGTGTGTGTGTGTGTGATAGCTAAAAATTTTTACTGCTTGTTTTGTAATACTACATTTATTTCTCATTTATTTTATTTATTACAGAGATAAAGGATCTAGGTTCCTTGTGTTCCTGTTATTTCTTATTTTTTCTCTAGCTTGTATATAATTTGGTTCTACTTGTTGGATAGCTAGATTGTTCTATATTGTCATGATCATTGTGGATCTTGAATTGAATCATCAAGGCTGTGAAGGATGTAAGTATGTGAAAATATCAGAAGCACTTTATTATAGTGAAAAGAAGATGGAGACAGAAGATCTGGGATCTGAGTACAGAGTGTTTTTAGTTTGACTCTGGTAAAGGACATTAACATCTTCAATATTCATACCCTCATTCATACACAGTTGTCTCTGAAATCAAGGTGCTTGATGTCAAAGGATTCTGGAAGTTATTACCACTACCTGTCCCTTTCAATTACAGCTCATCCTCATTGGGGTTTTAAGTTAACCTAGGAAAGATTCGGGTGCACAAAATCTCAGGTGGTAGAATTATTTTTCTAAGCCTTCTAATCTTGCTATAACTGGCTTTGCAAGTAATGAATATTTGTTATTTAACTCGTGAGCTAATTCCTTTTCACCAAAAATTAAGACTTCATTGACATTGCAAAAATCCTCCCTGTTTTATTATTCTTCACTCCCCCCTATCATAATCATAAAAACCTACAAACCATGAAAATCGATTGGAGGAGTAAACCTGTAAATGAGCCACACATCCCAGTGAGAAAATGTTGGCCTTAGGAATGTATCTAGTTCTTAGCTCTCATGCACGGTTAATTATTTGTGACATATAGCCTCCATCTATAAAATACTGAAAAAATAAACAAACAAAAATATTAAACATGTGTAAACCTCTTAAAAGATATTTGGGGTACATCCTCATATTAGACATTGACTGAGAAGATCAAAGACCCTTCTAAAAATATTATATGACAACGAGGGGGAATGGGAAGCAAAACATAATTAGAAAAGAAGAAATGCAGATTACTTCTGTATGGGCATGGATATTATCGGCAATGAGGCTGTACTAGTACCTAATTCTACAGTACTAACAGAATGAAGGATAGTGCTAGATTAACTATAGGCAATGGTCCCTTCAAGTTAAAATTTTTTTAAAAATGAAACAAATAATTGGCAGTATAATATATACTAGTTACATGGATAGGAAGACAATGTCGTTAAAGTGTCAATTCTCACAAAATTATCTACAAGTTAAATGCATTCCAAATCAAAATTCTAAAAGGATGTTTAATGATATGGAGAAGTAGATTATAAATTTTACAGGAAAAGACGAAGAAATTAGAAAAATAAATATATTTTGAAACCAAAGAAAAATAAATCGGGAGCGCTCAAATGCCTTCGATAGTCATTGCAGTGTTCAAGACAATGTAAAGCGTAGATGAAAGAGGAAACATTTTGACCAATGGAACACAATAGAGAACCTTGAAACAGACTCAAGAAAATATGGCTAATTAATACTGGAAAAAGTCCAAAGGCTATTCGATGGAAAAAATCTTTAAAGAAATTATACTGGAGCTGAGCGTGGTGGTACATGCCTGTAATTACAGTACTTGGGAGGCTAAGACAGGAGGATCACAGGTTTGAGATTAGCCTCAGCAATTTAAGGAGACTCTCAGCAACATATTGAGACCCTATTTCAGAACGAACAAACAAACATACAAAAATTTAAAGGGCTGGGGTGTAGCTCAGAGGTAGAATGCCTCTGGGTTAAATCGCCAGTACCAAAAGAAGATGGAGGAGGAGGAGAAGAAATGATGCTGAAATTATTTAACATCAGCATGTAAAAACTGAACTTTGGCCTACACCTCACATCATATAGCTAAATACAAAATGTAATACTATTATATTTATAAAATATTTAGAGAAACATTTGTGATATTGAGTTAAAGTGATTTCTTAGAACATCAATAGCCTGATCCATGAAAAAAAAAGATACATCAGAATTTATCAGAATTAAAAGGTCTTTTTCTGTGAAAGACATTATAAGAGAAAGAATCACTATTAAACTCAAAAATAGGAAGTCAAAAAGACAAATTAAAATTGACAACAATCTAGAACTAGGGCAGGAAATATATAAAATGAGGTTGAAACATCTTAAAGTTTCAGAAAGTAAGAAAGTTATTTAAAAAGCACAATGATTGGGATACATTAAAGGGGCACCAAAGTCAACTGAAAGTACTTCCATTAATCAAAGATGGGAAGAAAAGGAAGGAAAGGGGAAGGGAAGGCAGGAGAGGGAAAGACAAGAAAACCAAAAACCTGATGGTAATAAGAACTATGGAGGAAGTAAACTCACTGGAAATGTCATACATTGCTAGTTAGAAAGCAAAATCGCAGAGACACTCTGGCTGTTTGGCAATTTCCTATAAAATTAATAATATGTTTACCATACAATTCAGTAATCAATTCTACTTACTGACCCAAAAGAAACAAAACAATTTATTTCTACACCAAACCTGCATATGAGTGTTTAGAGAACTTTTATGCATAATTCAAATACAGTAAAAAAACGAGAAATGTCCTTCAATTGTGAATGAATAATCAAACGATATGACATCCATAATACAATTCAGCAACAAAAGAAGAAATTGTTGGTGTACGCACTCATATGAGTAATCTTCACTGTGTTATGCTGAATTCAATCAGAGAAACTCAAAAGGCTACATACCGTGGGAACTACAAACACTGACTTCAAAAGGACATCACAAGATAATTTGGGGGGTGAGGGGTGAGTTCCAGATCTTGATTGTGGCAGTTCTATGATTCCACGCATTTGTCAAAACATATGGAACTATACACCAAGAGTGATATTTACATTAAGTACATTAAAAACTAAAAAAACAAAGAAAACAAAATACTGGAGTTTTGCAGACCTTATCAAAGCTCCTATTTGTTCTGTTCAAAAATGCATATGGGCCAGGCGTGGTGGCTCATGCTTCTAATCCTAGTACTTGGGAGGCGGAGATCGGAGGATCCGGGTTCGCAGCCAGCCTCAGCTACTTAGTGAGGCCCTCTGCAACTTCGTGAGACCCAGTTTCAAAATAAAGAATAAAAAATAGGGCCGGGGGTGTAGCTCGGAGGTAGAATGTCCCTGGGTTCAATCCCTGGTATCGCAAAAAAAAAAAAAATGAGTATGGTCTCAAAATAGAATGACATTGTATGAATAAATTAGCTAGCTTCTGAGCATATTTACTAAGAATGTAATAATTTCCCCTCTTCTTTCTAATGGATTTTATACATATTATGAACTCATAGCTTTGCATATTTAATTAATTTTAACCCTTTACTTTAAACTTGGGGTTTTTGAAAATTCACAGAGCACTCTCCTATTGATGTCTCTATTCCTACCAATTTTTTAAAAAATTAAGTGGAAATAATGATATAAATGGTCTCTTTAATTTATTTACTATCTTCTGTAAATATAAATACATTCTACTCTGGCATTCCTGAATCTGTGCTCATACTGGAACATATGCTTGAGTTAACACTACGTTGTGCTACTTTTTTTCTCATTCTTATTTCTTCGATGACTTCTGCCTTCTTATTTCTTCCATAGCTATTTCTGCTAAAGCTGATTTAGAAACAACATTCAAAGTCTTTCCCATTCAGAAAGACAGTATCTATTGGTTATCCCAAGCCTACCAAGTGTGCCATTGACGACTTCCCTGAATTTTAATCCCTTCCCAAATGCAAACCCTTGAAAATCCAATTAGAACGAGAGATTATGCTACATTGATCTCAATTATGAGAGGTAAAACTTTAATCAGACTTTTAAATTAACCAGAAAATGAGGCCTAGTGAACTCCGAAATCACTCAGTTTTTCAAGGAAGATAGAGATTTATTACCGGTCTACCTATAGCTAATTGCTGTGGGACATTTGAGGTGAGAAAGAAGAACCCTAATTGGTTTTTAGAGTCTTTTCTTGATCCCACAGGACTCTTTCCTGCCTTCCTGTGTACCCAGACTTTTTTTTTCAGGGAGACTATGGCTACATCCAGGGTACTTTTCAGTTCCTGTTCTGAGTACTGCCTCTGTGGGAGAGGTTATTCAGAACACCTCTTTTTTCCCTTTTTCCTTATCAAGAGATCCCTGTTTTTGAAGGACTCCTATCACCTGAAATAAAGAATATATTTTCAATCCTCCTTTGCAGCCAGTTATGGACATGGAAATAATTTATCAGAGTGAAATATAATGAAGATTCCTCAGGGATGTGCTTTCAAGGAGGGTGGAATGTTCTTTCTCTGCCCTTCCTTCATCCTGATGGTTGGAGGGAGAACCATCCTGATGGTTGGAGGGAGAATGATGAGAGCTTTTATAGTCCCTAGGACTCCCAGTAGAAAACCCAAGATGACAGACCAGCAAAATAATATCATATCAAATATAACAATTTTTTGTTAATGGCTGAATAGTAAATATTTTTTTACTTTTCAGGCCATATGATCCTTGTGTCAACTACTCAAGTCTTCCATGTAATGCCTAACCACCACAAAGAGTACGGGAATGAATGGGAATGGAACGTAAATTTAAATATGCAGATGTGAACAACAGCTCGTTGATCTCTGAAATATAATGAGTCTGGATTGCTAAACAAAGCAGAATGTCAAATAATCCCCAACTGGCCTCTATATTTTTATGAAGGAAAAAAATGTCTCTATTAAGATACTTATTTTAAAAGTTTTCTACTATATTGGTCAAAGAGAATATTAACTGGGAATTAAAATAGCTCAGTCATTGTAGAAAACATTTTGGTGGGTCCTCAAAAATGTATAACATAGAATGGACCCAGCAATTTCATTCCTAGGTCTACACTCAAAATAATTGAAGACTGTTACTAAAACCAATACTTGAAGGAGATGTACACACCGATGACCATTAGTGGATAAACAGAGTATGTCATATATGTAACAATGGACTATGGTCCATTGCCCATGAAAAAGAATGAAGTCCAGGTACATGTTACAGTGTGGATTGACTTTGAAAACATGATTTTTAAATAAAAGAAACTAGACATAAAGTTATCACAAAATGTAGGATTCTATTTATATGTAATGTCCAGCTGAGTAAATCCTTAGAAACAGAAAGAAAATTGGTGGCTTCCAGGTACTGGGCAGAGTGGGGAATGAGTCATAACTGCTTAGTGGGGACAAGGTTTTATTTTGGAGTGATGGACAATTCTATAATCACCAAGGTGATCGTGGCATAATCATAAAATATATTAACTGTCACTGATTTGTTCACTTTAAATAATTTATTTATGTTATTTAAGTTATACACCAAAAACATGAAATAAAAGCAGAAGGAATGAATGCTAATAGACTCTTCTCTCTTTACATGGCCTGTGTGTTAGCATCCGTTGCCTCAATCATGTTTAATTAATTAACAGCAGTCCATTCCATGTAGCCACCCATGCACATGTTGTTAACTGTCTCTGGAATAACTTACCCAACCAGGTATTCCTGGAACATGCGTATTCTTTACAATCCAGGTCAGCAATGTCCTATCCTTTTGCACAACCTTTTAATAACTCTAACCTACTTTGATCAGGTAAGTTATGTCTTCTCTGTGCCACATAGTACTGTAATCTGTAATTACCTTTTTATATAATATCTCAGGTTAAACTGGAGAACTGCAATAGCAAGGATGGATTAATAAACCTGGGTATTGTTGTTGCTGTGTTATAGTGGATGCTGTATAACATTTGCTAAACTGATGAATGAAGCCATGTTCTCGCCCACATATAACCTCCTGTTGTTGTTTTGCTAAGCACTAAGTCAAATAGAAGGAAATCTGGGTGCCAGCACCACTGTTTCTATTATTATGTATGATGATCTTCTTCTGACTTCATAATTACAAATTGGGTTACATACGTCCTTAAAATGAATCAGGTAGGAAATTGGACTGGCCAAATTTCAAAGCATGGAAAACTTTTCCAAAATAAATAAACTATAACCTATATTTTAAAAGGTTACAAATGAAATAAAAGGTATAAAAGAAATAAAGTATAATATGTGGCTATATCTGGTGCCAAAGCATTTGCTATGGCTTGTCTATAAAGTGTAGTCATTATTCATTCTAGACAAAACACCGAGAAAAATATCCATTAATGTATGACCTGATGGCATTTAGTAAGTGTAAGTTGTTTCCATCATTATTATTATAATCATAGAATTGTCCCTAATTCTTGTTACTATTATTGCTGACTAAAGTCCTCGGTCACTGATCAATTTATAATGTGTGGCTTTTAATCCTATTTCTTATGTCTCTGTTGGGTGGGGACCAATATAAGTCATATTTGGAGTTTGTATTTTTCTATGAGGTCAATACGTAGATATGTGGACATTTTAATCAGGGGGATAGATAACATGATCTAGAGTTTCAAACAGTGACTTTGGCCCCCATCTTTATTGATAGTTTCACAAGAGATAAGCTTTGAAGTAAAAGGGGAAAGCTGGGAAGGCATTGTGATGATGCTGAGAGTGGATGTTCGCATCAGAGCTTCCAGGTGATTTTAGCTGAGTCAGCAGGTGCAGAAGGAAGCAAGGAGAAGTGATCCAAACTGGGAAGATTAATTTAAAGTCTGCATAAGAAACAGCTTTATTGGTTTCCCACTTGTAATCAAGCAAGAGTCCCAGCATAAAAAGCCTATTAACTTTTTTCTACATCAACTTAAAATTATCCAAAGGGAACTAAACTTTCTGGTGTGCAAGAGTAAAACACTATCATTTGAAGGGCTTGCCTGCTGAGCACCAGAGCTGAGCTGTATGACAGTCCCTAACCACATGTAGCTGTTGAGCACTTGCAATGACACTAGTATGATTATGATATGTTGCAAATGTCAAATATACATTCGTTATTGAAAATGTAGTGTGAAAAGATAGTGTAAAATATCTCATTAACCATTTAGTGTATTGACTACATGTGGAAATAATATTTTAGTTGTATATGCACACATTTATACAGACATATGTACATGCATAAATATGTACATGGATGTATAATGTGGCTAGTAGAAATTTTAAAATTGCATATGTGGTTCAAGTTCTATTCCTCTTGTTTATCACCATTTTGGAGAAAACATGCCATTGGAACATGCTCTGCCCAAGTAGATATGGTCTATAGCCAGTTTTCATATGACAAGGAGAAATTCATCATTAAACAAAAGCACCTAAGTAAGGCAGAGAAAACCCACACAAGTGCTCTAAAGAAATCAAATCATTTTTTCCTTCTTAAATAAAGTAGTGAATAAAGTTTGCTTTGATATGAGGAAAGTCAGAAATGAGGGGATATAAGGGGAAATAAGTCAGAAATGAAGCAGGAATAAAAGCTGATAAAGAAAAAAAGAAATTTCAAGGAACAAAAGGAATAAAAAGGAAAGGAAAATGGAACAGAGAGGAAAAGATAGAATAAATGAAAAGAAAATAGGAAAAATAAAGCTGAACCTCTAATGGGTCAAATTCCCCTGGGAAAAGCCTCTGATCTGGAGACTTACATGCAGACGAATCTTTGGCGGGTGCTTAAATTGAGTACTCTGGTGTGCCACCCAGCTACACCTTCCATATCCATGACCTAATTTTCCATTTTCCCAGAGCATTGCCTCTAGGCTGCCCAAAGATAAATCCCTTCCCAGTAATTTTTCATGATCAAAGGATGCTGGTCAAAGTATATATTCCGTCTCTGGGGCAGGTCTCATCTGTGCAGGAATATAAATGCCTGTCCCCATTCCTGCCAAATTCAGGCCATCTCTAAGTTTCAGGACTCTCCAGGGAGTGAGTGATGGCCTCTGTTACAACTGTACAATTGTTCAAGTTTGGGCACCAATTTCCATTTTCTTAATACTTTATCCCGCCCCCCTCACACACACACATAGATATTACCAAGATTACTTCCTAATGAAATATTTGCATGCAAATATTCATCACTTAGTCCAACTATTAGTGCTAAGAGTGGTCTGAGATTACAAACTTAAAATAAGACTTTAGAGCTGGGTCATCTGTTATCCAGTGGACCAGGAGAATCCCATCATTAATGGTAATTCCTTGCAAGTAGTCTCTGGTTAATGGAATTGGGTGTAATTTCAGAGGTGTTTGGAAGGTTCAGGGGAAATAATCTCTTGTATTAGAGAAAGAAAAATAAGGGTAAGGATGAATTATGATAGATTTAAGACTAGGTGTAGAGGCCAGAGGGATTCCTCAGGAGCACCTAAAGAAATTCACATTCTAAAATTATAGGCCAGCTGGGCGTGGTGGCTCATGCCTGTAATCCCAGTACTTGGGAGGCTGAGACAGGAGGGACGCAGGTTCGAGGACAGCCTCAGCAAGTAGTGAGACTCTCATCAACCTAGCAAGACCTTGTTTCAAAATGGAAATAAAAAATAGGGCTGGGGGTATAGCTCAGAGGTAGAATGCCCCTGGGTTCAATCCCCAGTACCACACACAAATAAAATAAAATGAAATAAAATAAAATAAAATAAAATAAAATTATAGGCCAGAGAAAAACTGAGTTCTTGGACTAAATTATAAGGGCAATAGAACACCAGTGAAATTGAATTATCCAACTTGATCAGTCTACTGTGCCAAATAAAGGACTATGGCTGGTTATCAGTGGAACCCTGGGGTTAGGGGTGGGGAGAACTGGAGTGATGCACTCAAAACCCATGACATTTTGGGGGGTCCTTCTCCCTGTCTATGACCAGAGCTCCACTCTTTCTTGAAAACAGAGTTACATACCCTCATGATAAAAATACCATCTCCCCGCCTACCTTCCAGACTGGTAATTTAGATTAGGTAACATGGTCGAACTGGAGAAGTCCTGGACGTGTTAAGGGAGGAAGGAGACTACATCCTGGAGGCATTTCAGGACCTAGTCGATATTTTCTGGAAAGATCTAGGACAAAATGTATGGGACTGGGTCCAGAGAATCATGGACCAGGAGTGAGACATGAGGTTGGTTAAGCATGAGATTGTTGATATGGGAATATCATCTCCTGATATAAGTTTAACATCCAGATAAGAACCTGAGAGTTGGTGCTAATGTGTGGTTGGTACACTTCTGATAGACCACTCTTGCAGAAGTGTTAATTCCAGGACTGCTGTGGCAGAGGATGGACTAGGATGAAGAGGCTCAGAAAGGTGGCATGCCTGCATGGCAACACAACGTGACCAGAGGAGCATGAGAGGAGACAGAGGACACTCCATTTGTTAAGACGGCAAGGATGCTCTGCTGTGAAGCACTAGCATTACTAAGAAGATCAGTAGCTTCCATCCTCTGTAAGACAGGCTGAGGTCAAAAAATGCACTTACAGAAATGGGCTAATTAATGGCAATGGAAATGAGAGGTTTCCGTGATAATGGAAGCCAGATGGCAGTCTTAATCATCACTATGAAATCTCTGGCAATTAAGGTAATTGCATTTTGAGAGAAGTCCAAGCTTGGCTCAAAGTGGCTATTGATTTCTTAATCCTCGAGCTGCCAAATTGACACCAAAAAGAAGTGGACTATCAAATATTGCAGTCTTTTAAACTGTTATTCTCTGCTTTTCCTATCTCATGTGAACATAAATAACAATAGACCCTCCCTGAGAGCTGTCTCAGATACTTACAATGGTCTTTTATTCATCACCAAAAAGGGAAGCCTGTTACAGCTCTTTAGGGGTATGTTACATGTTATAGATGGTCAAACTGCCCAACTCTTCACGTCCTTTCTAAATGATTATTTTTCATTTTAAATTATGGTTATGTTTATTTCTTTTCCATTCTAGACATAGGAAAAATGAGCAATGCACATCACTCAAAGATCCTGGACTTGGAGCTGCATAGAATCTGGTACTGTTTCTTTGAGAAGATAAAGTGAGTACATTTTTAGTGGCATGTAAAGTAGCTCTAGCACATTAAATGGGCTCATTTTTAATTGTGTCTTATAAAAAACAAGGGCATGTGATTACTCTGGGCTACCAAGACATGGAATACAGTGGGAGGCAGCTATTGCCTCTGTCTAGTATGCTTTCTACCTTCTTTAACAGTGCCTTGATTTGCCACTGTGGAATGATCACTGTCTCACATTCATTCCCTGTGTTTGGTTGGGGCTGATCCTAACCTCGCACCCTCAGCTGCCCATCCTGTATATGCTATGTGTGGGTGACTCAAATGGAAATATGGAGCCCCAGTCAGAGACTGTGTGATTGGAATCATTAGTGAAATGGCCTTTAACTGTAGTGGCTGAAGAGCATCATTTGGAGAGAATCTGTGTAAGAATGAACAAAACAAGGCATAGAAGAGAGATGAGAAAAGTGCTCCATCTCTAGGACATTGTTTGAGCATCCAGATGGCAATAGTCTTCCTTAGACTTAAAAGTAAGGGCAGATGATACATTTTCTGCTTGGCTGAAGCTATTTTTAATGAACTATAATAAATTGCAGCCAAAGATCCTTGACTATCATCTTATCTGTTCATTATTTCTTATATTAGAGACTCCAATTTTTATTTTAATAGTATTGAATATTCACAGATGATGCTACTAGTATTTCTTTTAGAGAGTTTTTTTAAAAAATAAATGTGTATTTCTCTACATTTTTGTAGAAAAATATACAATATCCTGTACATCATATCCTGCTCCTTTTGAATGCAGATTTGTGTGTGCGTGTGAGTGTGTGTGTGTGTGTGTGTGTGTGTGTGTGGTATGTGTTGTTTCCCTTCTCCTATTGCTCCCTCCTGCTCTCTCACACTATTTCAAATCATCCTTAGTTGTAATGAATCTGATTAGGTAACTAAGGTAGCTGCATTCTCCTGGGATGCCCTCCTTCTCCATGCAGCTTCTCTGAGAGCACTGTTTCTAATTCCTACAGATAGGCTGGCTGATAGAAATTTAAATAAGCAGTTGAGTGATCCAGTAGCCTAAGGGAAGTCAGGAGAGAGCCAGGTCTTCAGTAATGCAAGAAATAACTCTTTCCTGTATAGTTTCTTCCTCTGTCTTAATGGAAAAAATAAAATTGTACCAGAGGCCAAATATCTGAATCCAACTTTTAATTTGGGCCCTGCTCCATATCCAATACATGTTTTGGCAGTGGGCTGTGCACCTGTTCAGCGACTATTTTCAGGCATATCGACTAGTCCTGCTTCTCCGGTCGTCATGGGACACCTCAGTTCTTCGAGTGCTATCACTTCCTAATGTAGCTCAGCTGTTTTCACATAGACATGTCCAAGTGCTGTACTGTGATCAACCCTCACTTTTTCCTGCCTATTTCTCCATTCCTTCTCCTCCGCATCTAATGAGAAGTATAACAAAATAGGACCTTTGCCTTTGATTCTTATGTTCTTTGTCCATGTCGACTCATGGTGCCTTCTTTCAATAGCATCCTAGTAACATTATATTTAATAAGAAATTCTTTAAATATGTTTTATGAAGAAGGTATCTTTCCCTAATTCCCAGCAGTTGCAGGATAGCCCCTCCTCTTTTATAAATTTATTTTTCAATTTGGTAGGTTAGGCCACTGGGAAGGTATATTTTTTAAAGTCCACATTTTTGTTCACATCATATCTAGAAATTCCAATTCACAAAAATTATTAAGCACAAGGGAATAATACCAGTATTTTCTAGCTTCACTCATATTTAATATTTTTTATTCAATTGGCCTTCCTGATCTATTTAAATTTTCTCTCTGATTTATGCTTTGAAACTTTAATCTTGTTGGAATTATGTTAGTCTTGGTTTTTCTCACCTACAAACCATTATCAGTTCCTGAACATTGTTTTTGTTATGAAATTGCATCCTAATATTCTTGCCAGAATAATTCCATTAAAAAGCTTTTCATTAATATAAAAGTGACTTTCTCAAATATCTTTAATGATTTCCTTCTATCTACAAAGAAAAGACAGTAATAGACATCATACTGGTTTGCCCAACCTTTTCCATGTTTTTTACATCAAATAGCATGAAATTTCATTCTTCTTCAATAATCTTAAAGGAGAAGAATTGATACATTGAAATCCCAAGTGGAATTTTGGAACTTAAAAATTAGTCAGAATATATCCACCTTTGTTGGGGTGAGTTATGTGTTTTCTTTATAATCTATCATTCATTATCTTAGCCCTGTGCTTTTAAGAGTGGCAATGCTTTATTTATTCTTCAATTCTCAAGCTGAAAAATGGCATAACATTCTCCCATCACCACATTTCCTTCGGCAGTTGACATTCAGCTAAAGCATCTATTCGTTTGTGAAGGCTTTCATTCTCTACCCCAGAAGGATTCAAGGATCTGTTATCCCTCCTCCTCTGCCTCACTATAACACTTTGTCTTTAATTCCATCACACCATGTATCACACTGCAGAGTTCTTGTTGATTTATTTATCTGTCTTTGTCTTAAGACTCAAATGTAGGAAATATGTCTTTTATATCTGTGTTCATCCTAAATATATATATATTTACATATATATTTATATATATATTTACATACATATTTATATATATATATATATTTACATACATATTTATATATATATTTACATATATATATATATACATATATATATATATTTGCACTGGGGATTGAACCCAGGGGTATTCTATCTCTGAGCTACACCCCCAACCCTATTTCTATTCTTTATTTTGAAACAGGGTCTCACTAAGTTGCGGAGGGCCTCACTAAGTAGCTGAGGCTGGCCGCGAACCCGGATCCTCTGGTCTCCGCCTCCCAAGTACTGGTATTACAAGCGTGCGCCACCACGCCTGGCTAAATATTTTATTTTGTGATAACAGGTATATGTTGATTGAAGACCAAAGGAAGGACTCTAGTCCTTCCTGTATTGTGTTTACTGTCTGATGGGTG
Organism: Glis glis; assembly: GCA_004027185.1. Classification (NCBI taxonomy): domain Eukaryota; kingdom Metazoa; phylum Chordata; class Mammalia; order Rodentia; family Gliridae; genus Glis; species Glis glis. Next base: position 76,878 of record PVJS01001125.1, on the reverse strand, counting down.
ACATAACTAAAGTGTGCAGAAAGCAAAGAGAAAAACAATATCCTGAAACATCTTGGGAAAAAAGAAGCAGTCAAAAGTCTGACATATATCTCTATTACATTCTTGACTACTGAACAGACCTTAACCACAAGTTCAGTTAAACTAAAAAAAAGAGCAGATGGTTAGGGCAGAGCTAGTGAGGACACATGGGAAAGATATTCGCAATGATGAAAAGAAATGTACACCACTACTAAGAAAGGTAGCTCAGTCAGAAATGAGATTGTGCATGGTTGAATTTTTTTAAATTTTGGAACAATATCCAAGGAAGTAGGGATAGATGTGGAAATTCCTCAGGAGATACCAAAGGCTCTTGGGAAAGGTATTTGGGAAATACCAAAGGCTGCATAGTTAAAGGAGACAAATGCAAGGTTGTCCATTATTATGTAATGTACATTTTTTCCACTTAGGGGGAAAATAAGGCAGCAATTATCCACAATTATCCTGGGATCAAGGACACCTTGGCATGAGTGAAGCTACTCAGGTAGAGGTGGTGTCGAAACACTGATGGAACAAATGAATTCTCCAGAAACTCTAAGGACTAGGAAGAGGAGACCTGGAGACTCATCAGGAACATGGTAGTGAAATCCTGATGTTACATGAGGATCAAATTAGCATGGGCAGGAAGGGCAGTGGCTTTCACACAAACAAAAGCAAAAGCAAAGGGCAAGGGAGATAAGTTAATCTGCGCCTTGAGACATGGCGCTCAGAGAGCCCTGGCCCATGCGCTGGTTCACTATAATATTAATCTGAGTTCTACCACTAATTTTTCATGTGATTTTGACAAGTCTATTCCCTTCTTTGCTCCTCTCTTGATGTGTAAAATGAAATGTCTGACTACATGATACCTGAGCTGTAACTGCAGGAGGGTTTTCCTTGATCAACTGTTGCTCAGAGGCAGGAAGCCATGCTTGTTCCCATTTCCATGGGTGTCACACCTTACTGCAATTCCCGGCACATACTAACTGCTGAATAGGGGACCTCAAAGAAGGAAAAGGAAGTCAGGCATGATGGCGCACATCTGTAATACCAGGACTTAGGAGGCTGGGTCAGAGAGTTGTAGGTTTGAGGCCAGCCTCAGAAACTTTAGGGAGACCCTATTTTTTTTTTTTTGGCGGTACCGGGGATTGAACCCAGGGGCATTCTACCTGCGAGCTACACCCCCAGCCCTATTTTTTATTCTTTATTTTGAAACAGGGTCTCACTAAGTTGCGGAGGGCCTCACTAAGTAGCTGAGGCTGGCCGCAAACCTGGATCCTCCGGTCTCAGCCTCCCAAGTACTGGGATTACAAGCGTGTGCCGCTATGCCTGGCGAGACCCTATTTTGAAAGAAAAAATAAAAAGGTCTAGAAGTGTAGATAAGAGGTAAAATGCCCCTGGGTTCAATCCGCAGTATAAAAAAAAAGTAAACAAATAAAAGGAACAGAGCAGGACAAATACTTTTGACTCATTCTTTAAGTTTTAAAATCAGTAGCCAGAGGATTGCGAATATGCTTGACCTTCTGTTTAATGTGGTTTGAAGAAAAATGAGAAATACTTCCCCTTACTTAAGAGCTCTGATATTTGAACAGCTGATATAGGGTATTTGAGCTCGATATCTCTGAAACTAATGACCATATAAAAAAAGCTTGTCAATTTTAAAATAAATTTTATTTACACATAATATTTGTATATATTTATAAGATAACACATAAAATTTGTTACATGTATATAGTGCATAATGGTCTAATCAGGGTAATAAACACTTCCATCTCCTCAAATACCAGTCAATTGTATGTTTTGGGAAATTCCTTGCTTATTTTCTAGTTATTTTGAAAAATACCATAGGTTTGTATACACAATAATTATCCTAGTTTAATATAGAAAACAAGAATTAATTCCACTTATCTAACTATGGTTTGGTACCCCTTATCTAACCCCATTCCATCCCCCTTCCCCTACCCTTCCAGTCTCAAGTGCCTACTCTTCCACTCCATTCTTCTGTAAAACTGACTTTTTAGCTGCTTCCAATGAGTGAAAACTTGTGGTATTTCTCTTTCTATGTCTGGCTTGTCTCACTTAACATGATGAACACCCATCCATGTTGTGACTAATGACAAGATTTCATCTTTTTATGACTGTATAACATTCTGCTGTGTGTATATCACATTTTCTTTATCCATTCATCTATCAATGGACACCTTAGTTGATTCCAAACTTATGTTTACAATATCAGCATAATGAAGTTGGTAAGCAAATATCACTCTGGTTTATAGCATATGCTGGTTCAGAGGGTAAAGTTGAAAGACAATACTGCCTCTTCAAGGCATGTCTGTGTATATAAGCTCAGCAAGCATTAGGAGAAGGCCATTCTTAGCTCTAGAGCTTAAGCAGTGTCTGAAATTGCATACTGAAGAACCTACTATTAGTTTTAAAGATCCCAGATTTAGTTGTTATAGGCAACTATTGATAAAAAGGCACCCTGAGTCCTACTCTGCAATTGTTCTACAATTCTCTTAGGTCACGGCAAGAGTGCTTTGTTATAATACATCCCGCGTCTCCTGTGAACTTAATTTCCTGTGAACTACAAGCCTCATAGCCATTTTAAAGTTTGAGTGCAATAATAAGTATTAGGCACTGTGCATAGTTCCTAATATTTATAAAGCACTTAATAAAAATAATAGTAATTAAAAAGGAATATATAATTTTCACCATTTTTTTACAAAAGGAAATGACTTGCACAGAAACTAAGAGGCATACTTCATGTTAGTAAAATTCTTCTCACTTCTCTACACATTCCATATTTGCATATGTGATTTTATTACAAGATATGAAAATCTTGCATAAGATTTATATGTAAATCTTGTCTTGATAACCTTTATCAACATTTTTAATATGCCAGTATTTTTCAAGAAAGACAAGCTGTATCAGCTACAAATCCCACGTTAATAGCCACGTCTTCACTACCAGACACACGGTAAAGTCTAGATTGAATTTTCCTCTAATTCCAGTGGACTCAGGCCCATCCTTCTTCCCAGTTCTATAATAAAAGTTCCCTCTTCCTTAGGAAAGCAGAAGGAGGAATTTGAATGGCTTCTTTGTGATGGAGAAGAGATGATAATAGTACTTATTCACTAGTCTTTGTAGGTAGTCTCCCTACTATTTTTCTCTCTTTTCCTAATACATCTTGTACACAACTGCCAGATGAATCTTCCCAAACACAATTCAGCTCATGGGTCTTTCCTTCTCAAAATCTTGGTCAGCTCTTCAGATCTCATGGGATAAATATTTAAATCACAGAGTTAAAAAGCATGTTTAGTTGACTATTCAAGGGTCTGTTCATCTCACTATCACTTGGCACACAAATCTGTGTATGTCTTTATCCCATGATCTGGCCTCTCCTGGAACATTTCAAGGCTCAAGAAACCTATGACCCACTCTCTTTACACTCAGTTCCATTCCTTAGAACATCCCCAGATTTATTGTAAAAACCTGTCTCCTTGCTGCTGCCAGAGAACAACACAAAATAAATCACATTCCTTTTTCATGTATGATGGATCAATATTTCAGACCTCATAGATCTTCTAAATTTCATGTCTACTTTTAATTTAGACATTTCTCCAGCCAATTTTTACTCCTACAGTCCCTTCTCATGATTCAAGTGTTATTCTAATGTGACTTTTCCATAATCTCCCAGTCATTTTCCTCAGAAAGAAGCAATTTCTCCCCATCCTTACCTCACAAGTATGCTCCACTCTCCTTTTTAGTGACCTCTCCTTGTGTTGTTTATTACTTTCTACCTTTATTTCTAGAAACATTTCACAAAAGGCATTCTATGCAACAAGATTCTCACAAGTTGTCAATAGTGGTTAGTTGAGGGGAAAAGGTACATAAAACAACGAACCTTGATTCCCTGCACATGAAAAGAATACCAATTACACAGTATCCTCAGAGTACTCAGAGATGTTTCAACCTGTGAATTTTCAAGGGTGAATGATGAAGATCCTGTGTGTGTTTTCTAATCTAGCTTGATCATAGAATCCTAGGTCTTGTGTAGATAGATTTCTCGTGGCAGGCTCTTTGGGATCTTTTCATTAACAGTTATATGTAACAATGCCTCATCTCTCTTCCTGGAAGAGGATGTTATTAATGGCCTTGTATGTGTCTTATATGTCTTTATAAATCCCACAGTGACTTACACACTGCCAAGCACTCATTCTCTTTCTAATTTATTCATCTTTTTCTATTTCCTTCTTGTCCTTTCTATTTGAACTGCCATTTTATATACAACAAATATCTAAGGCCCTACTATGTGTTAGAAAATGGACTCTATATTTTGCTTTGTGATCCTTACTACCTTCAAACGTTCTATGACACAGGGATTATTATCCTAATTTATAGATAAGAAGAGTTCTATTCAGAGAAGTTAAGTGAATTACCTACGATACTATTGTTAGCAAATAGCAACACCAGAACCAAACTGTAGGTAAGTCCAAATGGTGTTTTCCTTCTTGCCAAACCATTGCACTGAATTATGTAGCTATTCTTTCTCTCTCTGCATGTTGAACACATAGAAGGCATATGTAGCTGATAAAATATCTTCACATGCATAAATGATGAAATTCTGTACCATCAAGCAGTGATAGGTGAAATAAAAAATTGAACCAAGATATTCCATCTCCCTTCTCCCTAAATTTATTTTTAATTTTAGACTTTCACCAGAGACTAGATTAAAGGTCATGTTGGAGTTATGTGGAATCAGGTAGATGAAGAAATTTTCCTGCCAAATTAGCTCCTTCAGGTTGTCAGATATTCCTGAATATATGGTAGTATATTAGGCTGCATGACATTTGTCACTAGATGGACATTCCAATTAGTTACAAATTTTTCATTCTAGGAAGAAATCTCTAGATTATGAAGCACTCATATTTATAACTTATGAGTAACATATTAATCATAATTGTATGTAGCTAATGAACTATTTAGAATTAGTTAAACTCTTGGAAGGACTAACTGTTACATCTTATGAATAGCCTAGTAACCCATAATTATAAATATCAGTTGTTTATGTCTTGCTTTTACAAAGACTCCTTATGCTTATTTATAATATTAATTCTATTTTAAAACCAAAACCCCAAAAGAGAATCATATAAACAGTGCCAGAATTAATAACAGAACAGGATAAATACAATCAGATTTTCATACTCAATGAATTTTCTTTACTTAATATCATAGAAAGTAAAGAAGTTAGAGGGATCAAAAGGAAGTGATTGGTTTACACTATCATTTTAAAGGAATTAAATCATTTTATTTCCTCTCATATAAATAGAATGTTCTATGATTATTTTCAGACCTCCTGATATTTGATTCACCCGAGCATTATATCCACACTTAAAAAGTCAAACCAGAAAGGCATGAGCCTATAATTCCAGTACTTGGGAGACTGAGACAGGAGGATCACAGGTTTGAGGCCATCCTCAGCAACATAGTAAGACCCTCAGGAACTTAACAAGACCCTGTTTCAAAATAAAAAAAAAAAAAAACAGGGCTGGGGCTGTAGCTCAGAGGTAGAATGCCCCTGGGTTCAATCCCCAGTACCATAAAAACAAGAAGTCAAACCACACATATAGGAAAGGTATCTGAGATGGTGGAGAAGGGCACAGTGATTTAGTTATACTACCTGATTATGCCGGGAGAAGTGGTCCTAGCTTATTCTTTCAGCACAGAAGTCTTCCATATTTTCCAACTAGTAGTGTCACTCTTCTGTCCCCATAGAGTGGCCCAGGAGACAGCACCTGATACAAAAGTGACCAGTCGGAAGGCTGACCTATGAAATATGAGGTTGTTAGAAGTGAGAGCTTCGCCTAGTGGGCAAGATCCTGGCTAAATCAAATGACAGTTTCTTTCTCTTCATGTGTTTAAATGTGAGGTCCTATATTAGGCATACATTACCTCAATAATATTATGTAATTCCTGTTTTATAATATTTGAAGATGCGTTTGAGGGTGAGGCACAACCTGCTGGCACTTGGACAGATGAAAGGGGCACAAGGGACTGCAAGCTGGACTGTGGGGTCATCTTATCCATGGCTAGCAGGATGCAGTGAGCTGGGTTCTCAAGCTTCTTGCGATTTGACTAATTTAAATAATTTTCACAGGCTCTGGGGTATGGCACTGGCCCTAGTTATCAAGTGCCTGACCCTAGAGTGATTAGAGTGAATGCATAGGAAAGCCCAATAAAGGAAGTGAGTAGGGTGTGGATTGATTCACTGTTCAAGAAGGGAAAGTGACCTGCCCCCAAGGCTCAAGGCCTCAAACCTAGGTCAAGACTGCACTAAAAAAATACTGTATTGTAACAGTCCCCAAACATCACTGGCTAAAATAATGAGCAATTATTTCTAGCTCATGTAACAGTGGTTTGACTGGAGTATTTCTGTGGATCTTGGTTGAGCTCTGCCAGGGTTGGCTCCATGTCACCTATTTACTTCAGGTGTGTTCCCTATGTGTCTCATTCTTTGAAGACCTAAGGGACAGCTGGGACACATTCTTCTCATAGCAACAGCAGAATTGTGAGAATGCAGGTCCAATCATGGAGGTGTGTCTGCCCGCAACCCACTGGCTGTAAGTAGTCACCCAGCCAAACCCAAAGTCAAAAGGTAGAAATGTGCACACCCAGCCTCTGGTGAGAAGAATTTAAATATCACATGGTAAAAGTTCTAGATATGGGGTGGGGCTGAGGAATTGCAAAATGTAATTTAATCTATCACAGATTTAAAAGAAAGTGAATGAGGAAGGAGTGAGATTGAAGATAGAATTGGTTGCAAGGTTGAGGGCAAGAGTGGGGAGAAAAAGAAGTTCACCAGGTGATGTCCATGAAGTAGCACCCTGCAGGGATTCCAGTGTCCAAGGAAGTGACAGGTGGTGCACCCCCATCATAGTGTACTCTGCATGACCAAGTCCAGGCTTACTGAGGCCCTTTTATAGTTGATAATTGGCATTATTACCTTTATTGGGTATCCTGAGAAGTAATATCAAACAGGAGCTTTGTACTGCTATGATATCTGTATTTATTTATTTATTTATTTATTTATTTATTTATTTATGTATTTATTGCTGTACCGGGATTGAACCCAGGGGCATTCTACCTCTGGGTTATACCCACAGCCCTATTTTTTTTTCTTTATTTTGAAACTAAGTTGTGGAGGGCCTCACTAAGTAGCTGAGGCTGGCCACGAACCCGGATGCTCTGGTCTCAGCCTCCCAAGTACTGGGATTACAAGTATGCGCCACTATGCCTGGCTTATAATATTCATTTTTAAAAAATTGGTGAAATACTTATTATATAAGAAGATGTTTTTACACTTTTATTGGTGCATTATAATTACACATTACAAATAGGTTCAGAATCATAGAAACATATATGCACTCAGAACTTGGTGTGAATTTTTGCCAAAGACTGTACCCTCACATTCTATATGTGGGCTTGAATTTTTCAGTCTTTCTTTTGAATGAGAAGAATTATAGCTAAAAAGGAAAGAATTGCCGTCCAAGCCACATTTTTAGGCTCCTTGCTTTGCATTCCTTCTTCATTTTTCTCTGTTCCTCCTGTCAACCAACTCTCTTAGCCACTCCTACTTCTTCCTATCCATGCCTCTCTCTTCCTTACATCCCTTCTTTCTCAACAATTCCCACTCCTTTGTTCTTCTAGGCCAGTCTTTCTTTGTCTCTTTACTTATATTTTCCATGTATTTGCCCTTTCATTCATGCCGTTATGGCTTACTCCCCACTATTTTTCAAAAAACCTTTTTATTTTTTATATCATACTTCCCCCTTCCTTCCAAAGAGTACCCTAAAATGTTAACAGGAAAAACTCATCAGACTTATATTTAACTTTGCTATGTCTTCTTATTATAAACACCAAAAGGGTTTGGAGAGGGACAATTCCTTGTTTTTCCACAGTATGGATGGACTGTCCAGTTTCTGCCAAACTCTGCCACTCATCACCAAGAGAAATGAATGTCCCTGCACCTGCTGCCTAACCAGATAGCAAGTCCACTGGCTACAGCTACTAGAGAGAACGTTTTAAATCACAGCAAACTTTGAAGTACGCAGCCAGAGAGAAAGGGTCAAAACAATCCCAATTTCCCAGGTGAATGTTGGCATCATACAAAAAAATAAAAAATAAAAAGGATCAAACAAAAATGATTATGACCTGAATTGGTCTTCAGGGCCAGGTTACAGAGAATCACCTTCTCTTCAGAAAAAACTTTAACTTCACCACCTCCATGTATTTTCCAGGGAGAAAATGTCTGCCCGTTCCTGGCTGTCCTTGCAGAAAGAACAAGCTTTTATTATTCCCTGGGACCTGGAAACTTTCATATTCAATCTCACAGGCAAGCTACATCTTTTTTCTGCTATAACAGAGTCCCGTAATTACCATTATTAATCTTAAAATCATGGACTCTAATTTCAAAGGCTTCTGGAAACCCCAAAGTCTTTCAAAATACAATGGTGTGGAAAATAAATCACCCTTTCCAAGTGGCATCTCTTCTAGGTAAATGCCAGCACAAAGAAGGATATAAACAAATTCCCCAGACAGGTACCATAAACCGAGAAATGACACAGTGTCAACCGTAAACATGTCTTTGCCACAGCCTTGCTTCAAAACGTCCTCACTCACGAACTAGAGAGAAGCTTTTCAAATGGTATTTCAAAAAGAAAATCAATATACCTGCAGAAACTCGACTTGGTCTGAAAGTTTGAGCCCCGTCTGCTGCATTTCCCAGAGGCCCCCTTCCCTCCGTTATCCCCTGCTTCTCCCCAGTCACTGCTCAATCACTGGGATGAGACAAGCTCCTCTCAGTACCAAACAGAATGCAGGCCTTCTCCAGAGAAAAACAGACCCTTTCCCCCCAAAACATTCACTTCCCCCTGCCTGCCTGCTCTGCTCTATGCAAAGACATTGCAGGCAGGTACATCTATCCCGTGTTCCTGTGCACGCGTGTGTGTTACGTTGCAGATGCACTCTAGCAGGGAGAGACATTGAGTTCATATCGACCACTACTGTTGCTTAGTGAATGTGCTTATTTGATTAGTAGCATCGAAGAATAGGATTGCTAAGGGAACAGGGCAAGTAGTGACAGATATTCAGGTGAGAGAGGCAAAGAAGCCTGAGTCATGGGAGCTGGCCCTGACATGGACAGAGAGAGTAAAATAGGGACTCATCGGGGCACAGGAGCCCGGAGATCTGCTCACAGATGGTTCTCGCTCATCTTTGGCTCCCTTGACCCAGTCAGTCTGCTCACATAGTCCTATGCTGTCACTAAGTGCCGAGGTGAAGTAGCTGACTCTTGAATATGAGTCCTTATTGGTCTACAAGCTATTTCAAATTGGGCCCATTATTTTTTTTCAGAACCTTCTCTCCTCTATATTCTGGGGTATGGCCATTTTCCAACTCCACACAACTGCCAGCTCCTCCCACAGCTACCAGTGGTTCACACTATGTTGTGACAGGATGCATTCACATCATGATTAGACATCATGATGAAGAGGCAGTGGGTCATTATTACAGTAATGACAAAGAAGCCCTCTCAGATGCTTCGAAGCCAACACCCTGGCTTGACTACACTGCCTATCTCCTAATTCTAGAATCCAGAAACACTCAATGTACCGTGTATTTGGAGGTAGTAGAGATGGGAGAAACCTGGAAAATCAGTTTGATCAGCTTTAGGATTTTGTGAGTATCTTGAGAGCTTACAATTTTTATCTAAAATAACTTAGAAAGAAGGCTCATCAGTCTTATGTTAACACTGATAGTGACTACAATGACTGGCTGGACCTTATCTGAGGGTTTACTTAAAAATCCATACATAAGGGAATCTTTTACTGGAGCAAATAAAAACACTGGTACCAATCTAAGCTACGACCATTTGAAGCATCCACATTGGCAGGGGAAGGAAGGTATAGATGCTTGCAACGGAGAGAATGTGCCAGGAATCAGGAAAGCAACTCATAGTCTTATAATGCATGATAATTATTTAATGCTAAGGTTTAATCTTGATGTATTTCAGTGGATAATGGATTGACAGATCATAAGAAATGGAATGATTATGGTATTTCTTTGGAACATTTTTCTCACCATGTATAAAAACAAAATGTGATAAATAGATTTGCAGATGGAGAAAGTTTAATTATATTTTGAAGTAATTTTGTCTATACCCAAGGTAATAGGCATGAGCGTTAGTATGAATTTGTCTGATTTCCTTTTCCACCTGCTACACATCTTAGCTAACTAGATATGTCGATTTAGTCTTTTCATTCATATTGTAATTCAGGTTAATATTAAAGTTCCCAGTTATAATCTCATACATTGCATTTATTCACCTCATTTCAATTTATTTTTCTTCTCATTTTCTGCACTCAAGTTTCTTTGAGAATCTTTTTTTTAACCCTTTAGTGGAGAGTAACAGAATTTTTCTGTGTTTATTTGTTCTAGTGAATGCCATCTTTTCCTACTTCTATCAGTTTAACATCCTGGTCATTTTTTCCCCTTTTACAATTTAAGTCCCTTTCCTCTTTGGTAAAGGTTAGACTTTACTCTGTTTTCTGTTGCCATAACTGCATAACACAAACTGAGCAATTTATGAAGAATAAAGGTTTATTCTACTCACAATTCTGAAAACTGGGAAGCTCAAGACTGGGTGGCCATACAGGTGAGGTCCTTCCTATCTGCTGGGGACTCTCTGTAGATACCCAAGGTGGCACAAAGCATCACACAGTGAGACAGAAAATCCTAAATTGTGTTTTCTTCTAAAGCCATAGTCCCATTGGATTAGGGGTCCATCCTGCTAGCCTCACATAACCCTAATTACTTCCCAAAGTTCCCACTTCCAAATACCATCAGATTCATGCTCTATCCTCAATACCTCACCATATAGATAACAATTTAACATAAGTTTTGGTAAGGACACTTAAATTATAGCAGATTTCATATAAATTTACCAAGGACTTACATGACAATATTTGTTCAAAATTTTCATTTTCTTTTTACTTCCCCCAAAGGGTGAGCATAAAATAGAAAACAAAACAAAACACAGGGTTTAATATCAGATTAACTCTTAACTCTGAATCTTATATTTGCTGCTTATTAAATGTGTTATCTTAGATATTTCAACATCATTGAATTTTTTAGTTATTTGTCAAACCGAACAGATGTTTGCCCTTCTAATCTCACAAGATTTGTGACAAACCACAGAAGATGTGAAATATTAAATATGTGACAACCCATTTCAAACTGTCAAGTGTATTACCCATGGGCATGTATTATCAGCTATACATTTCTGATTTTCAAATAATTTTGATTAAAAAATATGTATATGTATGTAATCAAAAATCTTTATTGACTCAAAGACATTTAAAGATCTCACTTTTTGTTATTATCATCAAATGTCAATAGGTTGAAAATGTTCAAAATTCACCCTTTCAACTATTTTTTGCATAAAGTGAGAAACACAGTTGATATAGTCATAGTCATTAGGATCCTCAGGTATATGAGACCACATAAGGTCTGAACACTCATTTTTTTTAGTAGAGGGGAAAAGTAAATCTACTAAAATGAAAAAGCTCATCAAAGCTGTTATGGGCTAAATTATCTCTCATCCACAAATTCATACATTGAAGCACTAACCCCCAGTACCTCAGAATATGACTATATTTGGATATTGGCCCTTTATAAAGGTAATTAAGTTAAAATGAGGTCATTAGGGTCATTAGATAAGGAATGAGGTCCCTCATCCAGTACGATGATGTCCTTATCATAATAATAACAGTATGAAGAATAATAACAGATATAATAACAGAATAATAACAGTATGAATAACAGTATGAAATAAGAACAGTATGAAGACAATGTGAAGGTGTAAGGGGAAGACAGGCCCCTACAAACTGGGAGAGAGCCCTCAAGAAACCAAGCCCACCAACACCTTGATCTTGAACTTCTAGTCTCCAGAATCTGAGAAATAAATTTCTAGTACTTACACTATACAATCTGTGGTACATTTTATGAAGTTTTAGCAAGCTAATATACTAAAGCAGATGCAGACTAAATCTCAGATAGTCTCAGTCTTTATTTGATACCCTATCACCTTATAATGTTTCTCACTTTATTTTTTAAAAAGGATTCTTTAATGAAGGTAAAAATTACATAAGTGGTAAAATAAATAGAAAACCATTTCAATTAGCAATGAGAGGATGAAGGAAATATCTTGAAATAATTGTTATTTTAATATGTCAGATAAATCAGATACTACCATTTAACTAATGTAGACATCAATTAGTAACTGTAAATGTTCACAGTCCAATTAGGTTATGGAATTTGCCTAGCAAAAACTGAAAGTATTTCTCGAATGGTGGACTAATTGGGTACAACTGTATCCCAAATATGGAATAAATCTTGTAGAAATTAACAAATTATTAATAGAAATCCAAGTAAAAAGAGTTCATACATCATATAAAAATAAACATAGTAAAAATTTGGATCTTATATTAGTTTTCAGGGGTAATAAAGCTCTTAATTCAAACAGATAAGGATGCTTCTGTAAGGATGGTCATATTATAGAACCCCTTCCTGTTTTACTCCTCTGAAATATGTTTTTATTTCTATAAGCCACATTGGTTTTGCCATACACTTGTACCATGTCATATTGGCCATTTCGAATCACAGAGCATAGATGCTGAATAGATATCTTTTGTGCATTCATAAGAGAACAAATAAACATAAAAACACCATTAATTTTCTGCTATCATCGTGCTCATGGAAAGCACAACCCCCAGAGCCTGCAAAAAAAGGGAAAGGAAAGAAAAGGAAAATCCTAGCCGGGCGTGGTGGCACACTCTTATAATCCCAGTACTTTGGGAGGCAGAGACCGGAGGATCCGGGTTCGCGGCCAGCCTTAGCTCTCTCTCTCTCTTTGCCTCTCTATCTCTCTCTCTCTCTCTCTCTCTCTCTACTTAGTGAGGCCCTCCACAACTTCGTGAGACCCGGTTTCAAAATAAAGTATAAAAAAAAATAGGGCCAGGGGTGTAGCGCAGAGGTAGACCACCCTTGGATTCAATCCCCGGTACCGCAAAAAAAAAAAAAGAAGAAAGAAAAGGAAAATCCTGTGCTGCTGATGGAGACATGAATATGAAGGAAAACAAAACCAAGAAGCTATGAGAGTGTCAATCATGACTCCTATGAGATGGTCAATCCCAAATAGTCAAATTAGGATCATGAGTTCAGTGTTCAATGGGTTTGTTAGGACATTTAAGTACTGAAGCTTGAGCCAGTGTGTGCTTCTGCATTTATAGCTATTATTTAACCCTCCTGTTATGCTTCTGCAGACAAGCTCTCATTTCTAGCCCTTCCATGACCTTTATACTTTAACTATTCTTATAGCTTAAAGTAGCCTTCAGCTTACATACAGCCAAATACTCTTTTTTTGTGTGTGTGGTACTGGGGATTGTACCCAGGGACATTCTACCTTTGAGCTACACCCCCAGCTCTATTTTTTTCTTTATTTCTGAAACAGGATCTCACTAAGTTGCAGAGGGCCCCACTAAGTAGCTGAGGCTTGCCATGAACCTGCGATCCTCCTGTCTCAGCCTCCCAAGTACTGGGATTACAAGCATGGGCCACCACTCCCAGCATCAAATACTTTTAAATGAGGACTTTCATCTCACCAGCAACTACAGTCCCTCAATGGCTAACTCACTAATCCAAAGCCATTCTTGTAAGATAATTTATTTTGATACTTTAGTATATATATAAATATTACAGCTTACTAATGGCTACTAAAATTTTTTCTGGGATACAAAAATTGTGTATGTATCATTATTTTAGAACCTGGCAAAACCATATAAATTACTCAAATAAATAGTTTCATTGAAATCCATTGGTATAGTTACAAAAGATAGCAGCCTGAGAGCTGGCATTAGCTAAGCAATTTATCCAGTCTCCATTCTTAAAAGTAAGCTGTAGAACTTGGTATGATAGGGAAGGTTGCTCTCCATGTTGATAAATATTGAAATTGAAATTCTCAGCATTTGAAATGAAAGTAATCCTGAAGGATCAGTGATGGCCCCTCGAGTTCCCCCCTCTGGAATCTTCCGTGTGCACTGTGCCAGGGATTCACACCTAAATATTATGAAGAATCAATTTGTAAGGGAGTCATATTTATTCCACTTAGATGAACTAATTTACCTTTAAATGAATGTATTAGAAAATGTGCTCAGAAAGTACTGATATCCATCACATTATAAGGAATATATTAAGTCTTTCCATTGGGTGATGCAGGAAAACTTTTTTTAAACCTGCTGAATTCATGACCATATTTTAATATTACTATTTGAAAAACAGTTTGATTATAAGAAAATTATACATCAGACTGGCAGTGGATCAAGTACTTTCTGGACCTCATGAGATTTTGCATTCTTATGGCTACTTTGGGTTCAGCAAATCTTCTAAAGCAATTATATTCTGAAAAACATGGATCTTTATCTTCAGTTGTTTTGCTTTTGTTTTTTGAAAAAGGCAAGAAACATTAAAATGAATAAAATGCACAAGATAGTAAAAATCATATAAATATTAATAAAACAGCAACATGGGACTTTTTAAAAACAATAACCACTGAAATACAAATAAACAAGCAGAGAAATCAAAGCAGTTGTTTCTTTAAAGGCCAGTGTTTTAATTAAATCAACACATTTTATTGTAGGCATAAACAGTACTTTCCTTTGAGCAAAATTATAACTTTAAGAAATGCTTCTATAAGAGGAATATGAGAACCTTTAGCTGGTGGATACTAGCTGAGATTGCTTCAGTTAAATTCCAAAAATTCATGTTCTTTTCCCAACTAGAAACTATAAATTCCTGGAATGTAGAGAATTTAAAAAAACACTTTCTTGCTGGGCATGGTGGCTCACACCTGTAAACCCCAGTACTTGAGAGGCTGAGTCACAAGGATTGCAGGTTCAAGGCCAGCCTTAGCAACTTAGCAAGACCCTGTTTCAAAATAAGAAATAAAAAGGGTTGGGGGTATAGCTCAGAGGTAGAATGCCCCTGGGTTCAATCCCCAGTATCAAACAAAACAAAAATTCTCATAGACCATAATACTTGATAAAGTTTGAGTAACCAGAAGGATCAACTAGGCATAATTTAAAGCTGTTAATTATTGGAAATGCTAATATCCATGAAATCGTCCCCAACATAATGTGTTATGGTTACCCAGTGACCCTGGAATTTTCTTACCTCCTATATGTCCCCAGGAAATTTCAGTAATCCAAATCTCTGGTTTTGATTCACAGAACTGAGTCGGAATTGCAGCTCTCCCCTATTCTGCCCATGTGGCCCTGAGCAAATTACTGAACTCCACAGTTCAAAGTGTGTTGGGGCTTTACAGCAACTCAGATAGGGGCCCAGGATGTTTTTATTTCCCAAGAGAAACAGTGATACTCAAAATCTTCCAGAATCAGGGCAATTACTAGCTTAAGTTAGTTGAGAGTTTCCACCTTAGAAATCTTCCCTGAAACTTCCCTGAGACTGTGTGCTGTGAATCAGAAACCAAAACAAGTACTATGTGAAGATCAATATAGAACAGGTAATGAGACTAGTGTGTTCAATCGGATTTCAAGATTTAAGAAGTTGAGATGTAGTCGGGTGAGTGGAACACATCTGTAATTTCAGTATTTGGGAGGCTGAGACAGAAGAATTTCAGGTTCAAGGTTCAAGGTCACTATGGGATAACTTAGCAAGACCCTGTTTCAAAATGAAAAACAAAAAGGGCTGGTGGTGTAGCTCAGTGGTGGAACGTCCCTGGGTACAACTCCCACTATGGCAAAAAGAAAAGAAGTTAAGAAGTACCCAATAAACACAGATACCCCATTAGTACTTAATTGTTGGTATTCAAGAAACTGAAATCCATATATCATTTTCCTTTTAATTTGTGTGTATATTTTTTATTTTTTATATTTGGAGGATTGGAGTAACATGTATGTACCACACAAGCTTATCACAATCACTATGCTGATCATGAGAAGGAGGGAAGGGGGAGGGAATGGGGTGGGAATTAGGGGAGGGCTAAATATGTGATGTGTGCATGTATGCTTCTACCACCCTGAACCTCATCAAGATGTATGATTACAATGCACCAATAAATAAAAAATCGTGTATATATATTTTTTAAATAGCTACTAAATTGTTAGGCCCATCAACACTTAAGTTGTTTGGATTTATCACTACTTGATAACTGAAATGTAGGCATATTTTTGACCTAGCAGCCATGAAAAAAATTATAAACTACTAAGAACACTGTGATGAGAATTTTTAGGAATCTTCTACTTCAAACTGCAATTTCCTTATTTCCAAAAGAAAGCAATGCTCATTTTTAAGATTTTTATGAGGCCTAAAGTAAGAAATGTTTCTACGGTGCCTGGAATATACCATGAACTAAAGAAATAAGAGTTTCTGTTTGTGTTAATTATTTTAGGTGCAAAGGGCTTTTAGGGTAATTTGATTCATTAGTCCTACTCTGCATATATTAGCACAAAGTCCTCAGTATTTTTTTTTTACCATTACATAAGCAAATTAATAGAGGAATGAGGAGGATTACCAGTGTGATCTCTGCTTCCCTAACTCTGCCTGCCTAAAACTGCACCAAGCAAAAGTGTCTAAGTTATTTCTAATCCATAATATTCTGTCACCAGAACTTGGATTTTGAGAAGTAGTATAAATCATGCGAAACTAAGATAACCATGCATATTTATTTTTAAAAGAAAATCACATTCTTTTTGTGATGCATCAAGCTCAATTCACATTAAACTCAACTAGAAGACATCTTTCACTAAACTCGACCATGAAAAATGACTACAAAGACCAGGGACCAAGAAGACTGTTCAAATCTTCAGCCAAGAAAAATTCAATTATGACCAGAAGAAATATGAAATAAGGTGTTTGGAAAGCATTCTCTGCAGTAGGGGTTCAAACAAGTGTTTTCCCTAGACGTTTTTTTTTTCTTAAAATTAAAAGTGTAATTTCTTAGAGCCTTCCTAGTTGTTCTATAAACATCCATTAAGGTAGTTTCATCCCAATAAGCACTCGCTCGCTCTCTCCCTCTGTAAATGTATGCTCAAGCCTGGACATACTGCAGTGAATGGGATACACCGTAACTTTTACCTTCAAGGGCTCACAGCACAGAATACCTAGTTACAAAAAATAATCTTATGAATATACAAAAATCTAAGACCACTGGGGAATTTTATTCTGGAAGCCATTTTCTCACTTTTATTATGACCTTGAAATAATCTCTAAATAACAAGTGACTTGGGTTTTCTATCTCATCTGAAAGAGGAAACCCCAAAGAGAGGAAGAGAACAGATCTAGAAGGGTGTGCATGTTTGTCTTGGTGATTGTATTTAATCCTATGGGTTATAAAGATCCAGTGAGAGATTTTAACAAGAGAAATGATTTGATTGAAATTCAGCTTTTGAAATATTACTTGGGTGCAATATGGAAAGGGGATTGAGGGAGAGCATGGATGGCTTGAGGCAAGACGACCAGAAGGCTATTTCAATATCCCAGGTAAGAATAAAGCAAGGAATAACAATGACGATAGAAGGAAAAATGCATGTGTTTTGTGCTCCAGGCACAAAGTCTCGCCTCTCCACGGCCTGGCAGATCATTCCTTCTTGGTATGTGTTTGTGAATCACAACATTGTCCACTTCACAGACCCCAGGAGGGTATGGTTGGTAAGCACTGCTCTGCTCCCTACCCCTGAGTCCCATCTAATGAACCAGCTCTAATACCATCAATTTTCTCTGGGAAGTAATAGGTGGGTAAGGGGAAGAACAGGGCTGTCTACAGACCTGTTTATGGTCATTTCCTATCATGACAATATTACTGCCACTATAAGCCACGAACCCAGTCTCCTAACAATTAGAAAACCAAAGCTTGTGTAATAATCCCACACCAAACATGTTTGCCTTGAATCAACTCCCTTTTTCCTACCTGGACCAGGGCCATAGAGAGGTGAGAACTGTGCTCTTTCTTGCCCATCTTTCCCACTGCTACATGAGAAAGAAGGTTTCTGATCCCTCCAGAGTCAGTCAAAAGAGACAATGGATCAGAGAAAGGGCAATCTTACAAGGTAGTCTCTGGGTCTCAAGACTTTCCTTGTGGGTATATTCCTGCTGGTCCCTTGAAGATCCTTATCACTAGCTATCACTGTAGGTCTTTTATCGTTCTTTTTTTTTTTTTTGCGGTACTGGGGATTGAACCCAGGGGTGTTCTACCTCCGTGCTATATCCCCGGCCCTATTTTTTATACTTTATTTTGAAACCGGGTCTCACAAAGTTGCGGAGGGCCTCACTAAGCAGAGAGAAGGAGAGAGAGAGAGAGCTGAGGCTGGCCGCGAACCCGGATCCTCCAGTCTCTGCCTTCCAAAGTACTGGGATTACAAGCGTGTGCCACCACGCCCGGCTCACTGGAGGTCTTTTATCGTTCTTTTCTAAGAGAGCAAATGCACTCTCCCGGGATCACTTAGCGCCCTCACTGTCCATGGAAGTTCAGAGTGTACCACCATCATCCCCCAGGAAAGCCCACAAACAGCATCTAAGACAATATCATACCTTCTTTATTTGCATGCAGCCTATCTCTAGCCCATGGAAATATCTCCTGTGTTCATTGCCCCTCCAGTGGTGGGAGTCTAGTCACATCCAAATGAGCCTCTCCCCCTTTTCCCCTCTCCCCATCCCCCAACACAGATCACCTTAACATGCACGTTACTGTCCATGACGTCATCTCACGACAGCATTCGACTGTTGAAAACCTACATTATGCTTTTCCCAGCAGTTTGGTGGAAGAAAAGAGTCTCTATTCTTGAAATGAAAGAACAAACATAAGTCATCCCATCCCTTCCCTTGAGCACAGAGGCAGGAATTCCTCACAGATACCCACAAATTCTCCCCTTGAGTTGCCCTTCCAGAGTCTCAAAGTGGATGTGGACTTTCAAAGAGTTGTATAACCCATTTTCAACTATTTTCCTTGTAAAACTGACTCAAGCACCCATTCCAGCTTTTTATTTTATTTATTTATTTATTTATTATTGGTGCATTGTAATCATACATTTTGTTGAAGTTCAGGGTGATAGAGGCATACATGCACACAGCAGTCACTGAGCCCTCCCCCAGTTCCCTCCTATTATCTCCCCCTCCCCTCCTTCCTGTGCTTAGCTTTTTAAATGCTTTACTACAGATTATTTTAAATATATACAACAATGTGGCCCATCCCCCATCCCTGCCTTACTCCACTGGATTATTTTGACACAAATCAATTCATAGCATAGTTTCTTCCATAAATATGTCAATGTGTAGCTATCTGAGTTTTCTAGTGATGCATAACAAAAGTCTATTGTCTTAAAACAGCATCCATTTATCATCTCATATTTCTGTATGGCAGAAGGTCTGGTAGGCCGGACTGGGTTCTCAGTTCAGGGTCTTACAAGACTGAAATCAAGACACTGGCTGGACTAGGCTAATTTATCTGAACACTTAAAGAAGAATCTAGAATCTATTTTCAGGCTCATTTGGAGGTTGCTAGAATCCAGTTTCTTGCAGCTGTAGGTCTGAGCTTCATTTCCTTGATAACTGTCAGTGTCTGTTCTCTTTATTTCTCAAAGCTGCTTGCATTCAATGAGTATCCACCTTCATTGTCAAACCATCAACAGTATCCTTCTCACGCTTCATATCTCTCCAGCCTCCCAGTCTTTAGCCCTACTCTGTCTATGAGCTGGAGAAAGATCTCTGCTTATAATACCACTTGTGCTTTCATTAGATTTACCTGGATAATCCAGTATAACATTCTTCAGGCCAACTGATTAGTAACTTTGTCATAGGTGCAAAGTCCCTTTTGATATGAAAAGTAATATATTCACTCTCATGATAATTCATTGCATTCACAAGTTCTGGGACTGGGCAAAGACACTTTGCAGAACCATTTAAGAAATTCTGACTACTACATGAGCCAGCTTCTGTGAAGAAACTAGAGGAAATCTGTGCTGTACACTCATCCCCAACTCCCAGGGTCCCTACATGCCCACCCAGTACTTGTGATTATATATATATATATATATATATATATATATATATATATATGTATGGCAAATAACTGTGCTGAGTGGCCAATCATGAAAGTAATTTATCATAAGCTCTTAGAGAGATATTTCTGTACCACTGTGGTGACATTTCTGTGAGAAAATTATTATGCTATTTTTTTTCATTTCTGCAATTCCTTCCCATATCACAGAAAAGTTTCCTAAGTTTCCTTAGTAACACCATGAAACTAAACTTTTAACAAATACAAGTTGAAAATATTGCCATTCACAATGGCATTATCCTGAATTTCTTCTTTAACCTTTCACTTTAAAAAAGTGCCTTACATAAGCCAGACACTCAGAGGCATGCAAAAAAAAAAAAAACACAAAATAAAATAAAATCTTGGAACCCTTGGAATTTACAGTTCAATAAGAAAAAGAGCAAATCTATCAGTAGAATACAGGTTGGTACACAGGATTTTGAGATTAAGAGCCCCATGTTCCCAGCCTGAATAGGATTTTCAAAACACAGTTATTCAGTTCTATAGATTTATGACATGGAATGAATAGGAAGCAGATAGTTTTCCTCAATCCACAAGTTCTATTCATGTTAAAAGAAGAAAGTCTATTCAATTATTACTGTGCTGTCAGATTGAAAACTTTTGTCCTGTGGAGTTGATTAAGTTCAATGTTTAAAAATTGTAAAAATATTTTAATAAAAAGGGCCCAATACACAGATTATTGTAAGTGATTTAAATTCCAATGGGTTTGCTTCACTTTCTGTGTAGCTTTTTCAGAAAGTTAAAATTAAAACCTCTGTGAATATTGTTTGGCATTCTCAAACAATGTTTCTTCTATTAACCTTGACTTTATTAGTTTTAAAATGGACTTTTTCAGTATATTTCTTCTGAATGCATACTGAAAGACAAATATCTACCCTGTTATTTTCTCTAATATGTTTTGAAATGTTCACTACAATCACTAGAAATGATTACTACTACTACCACTACAATGTTCACTAGACAAGCAGCCTTCTAAAATAATAATATTAATAATAATAATAATAATAATGATAATAAGGCTGTCTCCCCCATGCCCTCTCTTCGATCAGCTCCAGACTAAGTGCTTTATCAAAAACCTTTGTCTCCTACCTGTGCTCTACTTTTTGGCATCTTCCAAATCAATGTCAACTAGTTGTTACTCCTCCTCGCCTTGAAGGTCCCAGCAGGCAAAAGGCACCGTAAAGAAATAGAAAGACTTTCAGAATACTTGTGAAAATATTGTGTAGAAAAAAAAACAAAGCAAATTCAAAAGATTTGCATATTTTTATGAAAAGAAAGAAGGAACGTAATTAAATGTTGACTGTGTCATTCTAACAGCAAATGCATGAAAAGATGGGAAGAGGCAGAAACAACTTCTTAGCCTGCCGTGTCTTAAATTGGATTTGGAAGAACAGTCAAAAGTTACACCATCTGAATAAAGGGGGTGGACATAATTTGCCTGATATTAAATAGAAAGCATAGGAACAGGGGTCCGCAAGGTCATAGGAAGATGATTTTCTTGTTTGGAGTAAGTGTGTGAATTAAGAGCCAAAGAATGAGAACTTTCCATATGCCAGAAATTATGCAAAGCAATGAACATAGACTAAGCAAAACAGAAATGAAATTACCAACACAGAGCCAGATATTAACTAAACAAATTGCTAGTAATTAATAATACAACTGATAGTATGCCAAGCATCATGAAGGAGTACAAGATAATAGAGGACTTTATATTTGAGGAACTGAATGAAGGGTAGTGACAGGAGGGAGAGATGACAAGGAGGGGCAGACAGGAGCCTAGAGTGTTTACCAGGGACCAGGGCTTGCTGATCTTTCTCATGTATTTTGGGATTTATTCTAATTATAATAGGAAACCCTTTGGGGAATTAAACACACCAATAGCATGATAGATTTGTGCAATGTTGGAGGTGAAATTAGAACACTGAATTTGATTAGCAGATTCCAGTTCTATTCCCCTCCCCACGAACTTGTTAGTCAAGTTGGTCTCATCACTTGTAAAATGTAGTAATGTTATATAAGTCAGAAGAGACCATGTAAGTGAATGTAAATTATAAAGTAGGATTTGATGTGCACACATGTGAAAGGGACCACTGTGTCTTCTCTCATTCATCCCTGTCTCCTCAGCCACTAAAAACCTGCCTGTAGCACCATACAGGACCCACTCAATGCTTTTTCATTGAATATATAGATACATTCACTCACATACAAGTGCGCCCATGCATGTACACACACACACACACACACACACACACACACACACACACACACACACCTAAGAAGCACAATCTCCAGAATCTCTGTCTTCAAAAGTCACCTTCCTCTGGTACATGTAGGAAAGCAGAGTTTTATGTCACATCCAATCCTGTCTCATTCTCTAGAGGACATGGTACTGCACTATCATTGTTAAAAACTTATCTCATAAAAGTTGTTCTTTTTCTGCCACTACAATCACAACCCAACTGGTCTGGATTCCTGCAGTGGACAGAGAAGAATCCCGTGCATGGGGACTCAATGTTATTGTCACTGGTTGTATTATTCTCCCAGCCACTATTCCCAAAGCACTTCTGACAATTCAGAGTGACTAGGACTGCATAGAGCTTCTCCCACCTAAAGATTATCTTCCCAGTTTTCCTAGCTTCTCCATCTGCCTTGCATCTAAATGACATAAAAAGTCGATGAAATGCAATTGAGGTTTCCTTCACAGAGGGATGACAAATCTGTCAATGAGTTCTCATTCTTCAACTACAAAGAGTAAAAGGGTCTTTTATTTATTAAAAAGGCCCTGTATTGTTACAGAGCGGGTGCATATAGCTGCTAAGGAGGGCACTTATTTAGTGACATAGCATCAGTGCTAAGAGATTTGACTATTTTTGTTTTTGTGTGTGTGACACAGGATTGTATCCAGAAGCATTCTACCACAAAGTGATACCCACAGTCCCTCATTTTTAATTTTTTTTTTACTCTGAAACAGGATCTTCCTAAGTTGCTAAGGTCAACCTTGAACCTGCAATCCTCCTGTCTCAACCTCCAAAGCAACAGGACTACAGGCATCTATCACTATGCCTGGTGTTTGATTACTTTTCAACGTTAGAGTCCCAAGACAGAGTTCTGGATAAACGTCACCACATACATGATGCATTCTCTCTGCCGCTTCATTTTGGGGATACTTCATTCATTTTTCATTCTATATTCAATGCCCTTGTTTTGGCCAAGTTGATGAGATGCTAATGAAGGGATGTGCAAAGTCCAAAAATCAGTCATCTTTCTGTATGCTAACAATAAACTATCTTAAAAATGAAGAAAACAATCCCAACTACTATAACATTAAAAACAGCAAAATACTTTTGAACAATCTAACCAATGATAGGAAATATCTGTATAATTGAAAGTATAATACATTGATGAAAGAAATTAAAGGAGATACAACTAAATGAAATAATAGGACAAGTTCATGGACTGGAAGAATTCATACTGTTAAAAAGTCCATACTACCCAAAACTATGTATAAATTCAATACACTTTTTTTTCACCTGCCCCACATCTCCAGTGCCGGGGTGAGGGGTTCTCTGGGGGCAGGGCCAAAGGCCCACCCACTCCCGCATCCCCAGTGCCTTCGCCAGGGGCGGGGGACAAAGGCGCCATCTTGGCTGAGCCACGCCAGCACCACAGCTCCTGGAATCCTCCAGCAAAGAAACAGCTGATTCTTGTGAAACCAGCGATGAGAGCCCACCATCGAAAGCAGTCAACACCGGACCATGATGAAGCCCAAGTGGAATCAAATTCACACCTACAATGGCGGCGACTGCAAAGGGTGGGATGGGAACCTCAGCCCCCTCAAAGAATGTGACGCAGAGAGACATAGATGAGGCCACCAGGCACAGGAGCATCCAAACACCCAGAAAAAGAGCGGTGAAACATGGCTCCCCTGGAGCAGCCTAGCACCGGCGCAGAACACCACAGCACTGAGGACCTGGATGAATATGGCATGGCCCCCTGGAGCAGTTCAGCAATGAGAATTGGGGCCATGCCTACACGGCGACTCCCAAAGACCAATAGCAAAGAGGCAGCAGATCCTTGTGAACCAGCGACTATAGACCACCATTGAAACCGATCAACTCTGGAACATGATGAAACCCAAGTCCATCCAGACGTGCACCTGCAACGATGATGGTTTCAAGGGGTGGCCGTGAACCTCTACTCCTGCAATGAGTGAGATGAGGAGACACAAAGAAGAGGTGGCCATACACAGGAGCAGCACAACTCTGAGAACACAAGCCAGCAAGCCACGGCCCCCCATGAGCAGCCCAATACCGTCCCGGAACATCCCAGAACTGAGGACATAGGTAGATGAGACATGGCCCCCTTCCCAGCACACCAGCCCTGAGAACATGGCGGATCAGCCCCCAGCCCAACCCCCAGAACCCCCCCCCGCACTGGGGACTCAGGGCAGGCAAAACTTCTTCCCTGCCCCCGGAGACCCCTGGCGCTGGGGACACAGGGCGGTCAAGCCCTCGGCCCTGCTCCCAGAGTACCCTTCCCCCAGGCGCTGGGGACGCAGGGAGAGAAGCCCTCGGCCTTGCCCCCAGAGAACCCCCAGTGCTTGGGACGTGGGGCAGGTGAGCACTCGGCCCCGCCCCCGGAGAAACCCCCAGTGCTGGGGACACAGGGCGAGAATATGCGTGTTTTGGGACACACAATGTTTAAAGATGTAATTTTGTCAACAATAAAAAATGGTGATGACAGATCTGTTAAAGAAAAAGAGCTTTTGTATGTTATTGAAGCTAAACTAGTATAAATTTAAATTATAGTTGTATAACTTTAGAATATAAAATAAAGTCCGCATGGTAACCATGAAGGAAATAGCTGCAGACTATATACTGAAGGAAATGAGAAAGGAATTCAAACATTTCACTACCAAAAAAAAAAACAACTATACACAAAAAAGACAGGTAATAAGGGATAAAGGAAGCTATAAGATATAGAGAAAGCAAATACCAAAATGATAGAAACAAGTCCCTCTTTATCTGTAATTACTTTAAATGTAAATGGATTCAACTCTCCAAATAAAAAAGAGGTTAACAGAATGTATTTAAAAACACGATCCAACTATACACTGTCTATAGGAGACTTGCTTTCAATCCAAAGACAAAAATAGATTGTAAATGAAAAGGTGAATATATATATTCCATAAAAATAATAACTACCAGAGAATAGTAATAACTATTCCAATATCAGATTCAGTATACTTAAAATAAAAAATCTACAAGGAAAACATATAAGGTAGTCAATTTCAATACAGTAAGAATATATAAAAATTATAATCATTTAGACACCTAATAACAAATCATCAAAATATATGAAACAAAAACTGACAGAATTGAAGAAATACCCATTTCTATAATGATATTTGGAGACTTCAATATCCCAGTCTCAATAATGAATATAACAGTCAAACAGAAGATAATTAAGGAAACACAGTTCATATAAAAAACATTAAACTAATTAGATCTAGCAGACATGTACAGAATACTCTACCCAATAGCACCAGCCTGGATTTTGGAACCAGACTGCCCACAATCAAATTTTAGCTCTTCCAAAGGCTGGCTATGTAACATAGTGTCTCAGTTTATACACAATGAGGATTGAAACTATGCTGACTAAATTAAAATATATAAAATGTTTGAATTCTAATCTGGCATATAGTAAGCAGTCTACAATGTTTAGCTATTTTCTATTTTGCTAAGTAAAGGAAAAGAAAAATTATGAGTTAAATGCCTTGAAGCTCTTTGCAAAAGACTCTTATACAGTAGAATATACTTTATGGTTACTCTAAATAAGTCTAAAAATCTGATTTAAAAAAGGAAATTTATTCAGTTATATAATATTTCTCTGTTTTCACACTTTTGATAACAGGCATCCTAGTGATGTCTTATGTACAACCAAAGAACATGGTTTATAAAATAAGGAATAGATTCTCCTAAAAATGTTGGTCTAATTGACTAGTTTTTTCCTGTGATATGAGGTGTCTCCACTTACTGGGCTCTTATCCAGTGGATTTTGATGAATGAAATCCAAGGACTAATGAAGGGTGTAGAAATATGAAAGTTTATTTGTAAGCCAAGGAAAGATAGAAAATACAAAGACAGAATAGCTCCCGCAGAGGGGAGGTGCTCTTCAAAGCTACTAGCCACTGAAGTTCTTGGGGGGTGAGCTTCTATTCCTTCTTGTGGTTCCCCATCTGCTCTTTTGTTATTGGTCAGCATTGGGTCTTGGGAGCCCAATGTCTTTTGCCCAGTTTCAATCTTTAATTTGAGTTGCTATCTTAAGGGCTGGTGAACTTTAACCTCCTGGGGCTAGTGAGTTCTAGTGTCCTGGGGCCACTTCTCTGCACCCCCCACCTTGTTTAAATAGGTTGTCCTCAGAATGCAGCCCACAGAAGGGGCTGGAGTTTTGTTTTGATTTTCATAGTCCTTGCCTGGTCATTGTTCCCTTTATATCTTCTTATCCTCACTGTCTTTTCCTTATACACATGGTTTCTTTTAACCCTTCCTGTTCCTAGATCCTCGGCCTGCCTCTCACCTGTTCATTAGGTATGTATAGGAGAAATCCTAGCAGTTGTTTGAATAATTTCTAGGCCCTAATGTTCAAACTCAATGGTATCATTTCAACCAAAATTTACTTTCTCTGCATCTGCCTTTTTTCTTCCTTCATTTATTTTCTCATTCACTCATAAATAATTATTAATTGTGCAATTATATGAGTTCCATTCTCAGCTTAAATTTATTATGGCAAACAAGAAGCCCTGGTTCATGTCTTGAACCACGGTTTAACCTCAATTTAACTTGGCTTGGAGTCCTCAGTCTCAAACCCTCCATTTCATTTTTTAATGTTGATTATCTAGAACTTATCCTTCAAGTATTTTGTCTCTCATCCTTTTGCCTTCGTCCTATGGTTGGTGAAATAATGCCCCGCGAAGCACTCTCCATATTGTGCAGGAGAAATATTCATGTGCATGTGGGTCTGTGGAGGGAGTGAAATCCTATCTAGCAAGGAGGGAGAGAATGTGTTGCTAGAGGCAGTCAAAAAATAAAGAAAAGAAAAGAAAAAAGAAAGACAATTACCCACTGCTAGAGAGTAGCTTATTCAAGGCAAAAGCCAACTGACATGTGAAATAAAGAACACTTCCTGGGGTTTTACAGCATGTGTTACTGACAGCTATGGTGCACAGTTTATCTACAATCATCTGAGAATTTCCACTTAGAAATATAAGAAATAGATTTCCTTCTAAATCAAGGGCTTAGAAAGGGATCTGGGGAAACGAAGATGTCTGGGCGATTAGTGTTTTCAGATTGTGGCATCAGTAGGGTAAGCTAGCAAGCCCCCCACCCTTTCTTGGACCATCTCTTTTACTGGGAGGTTTGTGTGTTGTAGCGTGTGAGTATTGGTGTGTTTCCCTGGTGACATGAGTAGAAGCTAGAGTGCTTCACGCCAGAAGAGAAAGAGAAAATAAGAAGAAAGCAGACACAAGGTTACAGAAGGAGCTGTTTCTCCAGTAAGCTCCAGGTCAAAACACAAATGCTTTTATATAGGAAGATAAGATACTGCTCATTTAATTTCATGTATTTTATTGCTATTCAGAAAGTCTTTAACTGAAAATCAAGGTGATGGAACACATCATCAGTGTTTTCAGCTAATTAAATCCTTTCGGACTAAAAATTGAAATCAAATCCTAAGATTCAGTATTTTTTCATCAGTCACTGACATTATGCAAGGCACTGCTAGGCACTGGGAAGTCAAATGGATGGCTTGTCCATTTTCAAGATAATTTTCATAACTCAATTGTAGTTAGGTACTTAAAATTGAAGCCAATATATTTTTTGTACCTTTGCACTATGCTCACCATTCTGGAACAAACCATGCTTCTCTTTTTTTTATGAACAAAGCTAGAATGGGGGGGGGACTAACATAGCTATTTGCTTCAGAAAATACTTGTTCCTAGAAAATCAGTGAATAAACTAACCAGGCTACTTATTGAGAATAATAGTTCGCTTGTCATTAATCTCTGTACATCCTCACCTTGTTATGCCCACCATTCCAAAGTTATTTTGTTATAAATTCTGCCTAATCCCGGTTTCCTATCTTACAAGACATACCATTTAGTCCTTTGGATAAAAATGACCCTACCCAAACTTTAATGCTAGAAATACTGTCTTTCAAATTCCTCCTTTCTGAGATATGTCAAGACTTTACTAAGGTGGTATTATCCCTTAATGCAGTGGGTTTAATAAATTTAACTTTTGGATGTTTGTGTGTTTGTTTGATTTGTTTGTTTGTTTGTTTGTTTGTTTTCAACAGGTTTTTGGAGGGATCAGTCTTGGGAGTTGAACATAGGAATCAACTGGAAATGTTACTGTTTTTGCTACATCTTTAAATACTTACTCTGCTAGACCAGGGGTCAACAATCTATGACATATTTTTGCAAAGCCTAGTAGTTAAGAATGGTTTTTACATTTTTGAAATACTGTATACAAAATAATATTATGAAATAGACTAGTCCTCTACAGAAAATGTAAATGTTTGCCAATCCCTGCCCTAGACTAAGACTTGAGAAATATTAACTGCTGCTAATGGCTCTGCTTGAAGGGGCCATGGGAATTTGGATATTCTACTTAATCTCCTTGAAGTTTACATAATCATCAGTATCTATTTCAGTCCTACGTAACCATGCTTTCTTATCCCTCTATATGCAGTTTCACTGTGATTTTCTAAAATTATCTTCTTTTAGTCATTAAAAAACAATATGTTCCATCTGGCTGTGGTGGCACACACTTGTAATCCTAGTACTTGGGAGGTTGAGAAAGGAGGATTGCAGGTTTGAGGCCAGCAAATGGTAGCTTAGTGAGACTCTTTTTCAAAATAAGAAATAAAAAGGTCTGAGGGTGTAGATCAGAGGTAGAATACCCCCGAGTTCTATCCCCAGTGCCATCAAAAAAAAAAAAAAGAAGCAATATATTTCTTGTTCTAGCCAAGTTCTAAATACAGTGTTTTAGTTTAGTTGAGCATATGAATATTAATTATATAATTTGTGCATTTGAGTTAGTCACAGTTCCCCTAGGTTATAAATAAAGTAGTGCTCTAATGCCCCTC
Source organism: Glis glis (assembly GCA_004027185.1). Classification (NCBI taxonomy): domain Eukaryota; kingdom Metazoa; phylum Chordata; class Mammalia; order Rodentia; family Gliridae; genus Glis; species Glis glis. The sequence continues at coordinate 47,531 of PVJS01001125.1, read as the reverse complement.
CTTTTACCCACCAAATCAAATATAGCTAAAACAAAATTAAAAATGGGCAGGTGGAATTTGACATGGGTAAGTTTGTGGGCTGTGTATTTTTGCCTGTGTCAGATATAGTATCAAAGTTATTCTGGGAGATTTGGGGAAGATTTTAAATTATATCCACATGTATTGATGCACTAAATAAACAGATGCCCAGTGACCAGAGAACATATGACAATAGAGCTCTGGCCCATCGTCTTGGCAGCAAACAAGCCTGGAAAGCCAAATTGCAGCCACTGCAAGCAGTTCACCAGGACCCATCAGGACTCAGCCAGGACTCAGGACTCAGGACTGCAAAGCTCCATATATTTTGCCCTTGATTTCAACTCAGGATCCACCAGGGAAAGTCAAATATGCTCTGGATTCTGTCACGTGGAATCCCCCACTTCTACTTAGCCCATCCTCAGCATTCTCAGACAAGCCTCCAATCGAGGCACACTGAAGCTTTCCCTTTTCATACTACTGAACTTTCCTATTTTCTTGCTGGTCTTTGGGTCTCTGCCATTTTCAAATGATCTTAGCTCTCTTGCTATCACAAGCTCTGAATGAATACCCTGTGTTTGATCTCACTTGGGTGGTCTTCATTTATTTCCACCACATTTTAAAAGATAAAAACAAACAGACCTTATTTATGTACTTTCTCCTTTGCTTCTAGTATTTGTGATGGATTGATCGTCATGGCATCCATCACTCTGGAAATAGCCATTTCTCTTCTTCCTGGGGCTAGGTGTGAACTACATGAATGCTTTTGGACATTTTAAGTTACATGTACTGGAAACTGTGAGCAGAAGGTGAGATAGTGCCTAAGCCTGGGAAGGCAGGGACTACCAAATATATGACCAGACAATTCTTCTTTAGCTTCATGATGTTGTACTTTCCCTCTACCTTACCCTGCCCCCTTTTTTAACTTTAATTATTTAGCTTGATTTTTTAGTTCATTTCAATTTTTTCCAGGGTTGGAAATAGGTGTTTAGTGCAGGAACACCATCCTGGAAACCTGAAAAATGAATGTCAGCCAAGTATAGAGAATCACAGCTTAGAAGGAAATACACTAATAAAACAAGTCTCAAGTACTGAGTTCTGAATCTATTTGAGTTTTATTCCTATACAGAGTTTTTGGGTAGCTGTGTATTGCACAAGTTAGAAAGTGAAACACTAAAATTTGTTAAAGAATATTTCTGAGAGGGAATATGCATGTTTCATGGAGAAAGAGGTGCTAGCAAATGCTATCCAGCAAGAATATAACTATTAAAGTCATAATGAATATCTCACCATTTTGCCTACATCGAGTTCTGCTCCATTAATAACTGAGACCAGTGAGATTAGCCAGTCACAGGAAATGAAGGGTCATATGTTTTCTCTCATATGTGAAGCTAGGGAGAAATTAGGATATAAGAAGGACTCCAAATAAAGGGGGGCAAATCCCAGTGGAGGGATAGAGGGGGTCCAGGGGAGGAAAGTGTGTGTGGGGGGGACTTGATGAAGGAAATACTTCAATGGCTGCTATGTACATACCTGAAATTATCACAGTCATAGTGCCTTACTGAAAATTATTACCCATGTTATAATGAAAGCATTGCATGTTTAAAATAATAATAATAAAGAATAATATACCCATATATACATACATGTATTTTCTTTATTTTAAAACACTCTTTAGCTGGCCATGGTAGAGCTCGCCTGTAATCCCAGTACTTGGGAGGCTGAAACAGGAGGCTCACAGGTACAAAGCCAGCCTCAGCAACCTAGCAAGGTCCATAGAAACCTAGCAAGACAGCCAGGCGTGGTGGCGCACGCTTGTAATCCCAGTACTTTGGGAGGTGGAGACCGGAGGATCCGGGTTCGCAGCCAGTCTCAGCTCTCTCTCTCTCTCTCCCTGTCTCTCTTTCTCTCTTTACTTAGTGAGGCCCTCCGCAACTTCGTGAGACCCGGTTTCAAAATAAAGTATATAAAATAGGGCCGGGGGTGTAGTGCAGAGGTAGAACGCCTCTGGGTTCAATCCCCGGTACCGCAAAAAAAAAAAAAAAAGAAACCTAGCAAGACCCTGTTTCAAAATAAAATAGATCTGGGTATGTAACTTGGAGGTAGAATGCCCCTGAGTTCAATCCCCAGTAACACACACACACACACACACACACACACCTCTTTACCCTACCTTTGAACTCCACACAAACCAAGGTATATCTTCAAGTTCCTGTCAAAATCATCTTGCCAATACTAGAAGGAAGAGATAAATGCTAGTGAATGTAGGACTCAGTGCTGTGCACGCATCAATAGTATCATGTAGAAAAGATACCTGCTTCTGAGAGTACTATCTCTGTTCAGTTACTTGCACAACTATCACCACATGCAAGTGAATTATAAATTAGATTTGTCTTTCATTATCACTGAAAATATTTCACCAAAACTACATTGAGTTGCAACACTAAAAGTAGAATACATAAGAGACTGTAAATACAAAGGGACATGGAGTTAAAGTAGCAAAAACCACAGTTTTACTTTTAAAATGAAAGCCAATTTGTATCACTGGAAGAATAACCAACTTACAAGGTATCTTACAAAGCAGCAACCAAATACTTCATAGAAATGTAGAAGACACCCAAAGCCTTTTGGAGCCTTTTGTCATTAAGACACGAGTGTTTCCTGAGATGTATCAGGAACTGCAATTAAAAGCCATTGTAGCTGTCAAACTTTTCAGAGGAGATCAAGCATTTGCAAAACTGGGGAGACTGTTATATTTGATGCTCACTTAGTGAAGGACTGTTAGCAAGGCACCGAAAATCTGTCAAAAGTTCCCAGTAGCCTCTCAGGAAAATCTGTTTAACTTTTGGTGATATATAATTCAACTTAGAGAAAAGATAACTTTACACAATTCAGAAATGTAGATTAAAAACCTCAATCTTCTTTATCTTACCACAAAATTATCCTGTTAATTTTATTGGCATTAAATGGGTCACAATCACAAATCAACTAAATGCCCCCATGTTGCTATAAAAATCAGGCAAGAATCAAATGTGATTTTAGACTCTGAATGTGAATAAATCTTGGATTCTGAGAAATTTTAGATCCTAAGATATGATATTGGAATTTTAAATAATATTTAATTTATGTAAATAGATGTTGCTGCCACCTAATTGGATATATTTTTAATTCCAGACTGCTTTTTTAAATGGAAAAGCTGTTACTGAAATAATGTGTTCAGAGATATTTTAGAAACAAAAAATGGTAACAACACTTAAAAAATCATTATCTCAAATTCCCCTCCTAGAATATACCCCAGGGATTTTGATTGAGATTGTGTGAAAACTAAATTAACATGGGAATTATATCAATGACATATTATATCAATATATCATCATGCCTCAGAATATAAAATCTTCAATTTATCTTGGGCATCATATTATATGCATCCTTATTTTTGTCAGCAAAAATATTAATGTGCCAAAATAACTCCCCAAAGCTGGACATGTGGCCTTAGATCCCAAGACTGGGATCATACATGAGGATAAGGAATGGGGTGTTAAGTCAACTCAGATCTCAAATCGCCCAGGGAGGCAAAGACAGAGCCATTTCTCAGATGTGGTTTGACTTCTAGGCTAAAAGGCTAGACTTTTCACTACACACAACGGGTCACCATTCCTTCATCAAGCTGTCACCGCAAAATGACGATGGTGTCAGTAGAGCTGGCTCAGAACCTGCCCTAACTATAATTTTGAAAATGACAAAGTGCATTTAGCAAAACACAGTAAATGTCATTTCTCACTATCATGCAACACATCTTAGGACCTTCCTGGAGCACACCGGAGTTTAACCAGTTTTAACCAGGAACCTGTACTGACCCTCAGACAACCACAGGGTACTGGGATTATACAGCCTCAGTGTTATCGGTTCCTATACAGTACGGGATTGCCAGTCCCAAAGATTTGCTCTCGGTTTAGATGAGGTCCAGAAAACAGAGTGAGGCTGGTGTGACTTTAAGGGGTCTTGGTTTGCAAAGTCTAGCTTTTTTGGATTAATAAGAAAAGTTTTCAGGGCATTGTGCCACTGATTCATAAGAAAAGCATTCAGGGCACCATGCCCAATTTTAAAAATTATGCCATTTACCTGGGGCTTTGCTTGTCTCACGTGATGGAATGCTTGCAGTTCTACAAGCAGAGGCTGGGAACATAGAAAGGATAAACTGTAAGCCAGAAGTCTCAGATCTTCCAATTACAGCCTGTATAGCTTTGGGCAATATCTTCTCTAGGTTACAATGTTGACATCAGTAAAATTAAGACAAGAAAAAGGAAGCTTTGTGGCTCCCAAAGTTGGTGTGCAGTGCAGGTAAAAGTTGACAAAAACAATCGCAATGGTCTTGCTGTTCCTTAAATCACAGAACTGTGTATTTACATTCTACAGTTGAAAAATCAACAGCAAGTTGCACATTCTGTGGGTTCAAATTAAAGGTCACCTGGCTCTCACCACCTCATTCTTCCTTTTCTGTTCCCTTGCTTCCTAATATTGCACATGAAAACACTTCATCAACTACAGAGTATACCTACAGATAAGATTTTGGCTTTCTAAACTAATGCAAAAAGTCTGATTACTCCCCCCCCCCTTTTTCCCTCTTGCTCCCAATACAATTGATAAAAGTTGTTAGCAGAAGTTATTCCCAAATTTACAGTTAGTAATTTTGGCATATGTTTCTGTGGTGGGGTTTTCACATTACTGAGAAAGAAAGCATGATGCAGCCGGATGGAAGGACCATTTGGCCAGATGTAGTGCATCCCTGTCACACCCACTCTTCACGAAATTGCAGATAAGTGAGCATCCTTTAAACCAAGAGAAAATTTGCACAACATGAAAGTCACCACTATAACACTTTGAAAATGCACAATTCAGTGATGTTTAGTATTTATACAATGATGCACATCTATCACCACTAATTCCAAAAAAATTTTATCATCCACAAAAGAAGCCCCACAGCCATTAAGCATTCACTTATCACCTCCATTCAGCACCTGGAAATCACCAATCTTTTTTGTCTCTTGTATGGGCCTATTTGGACATTTTAGAGATCATATAATAAGTGGCCTTTTGGGCCTGGCTTCTTTTACTTAGCCTAATGTTTTCAAAGTTGATCATTGTTAAGGCATGTATCAAGACTTCATTCCATTTTGTAAATGAATAATATTCCATTGCATAGATATGTCAAAATTTGTTGATTTCATTCATCAGTTGATGGATATAGGGGTTCCTTCCAATTTGGGGATATTATGAATGATGTTCTTAACAACACTTCTATACAAGTTTTAGTTTGAACACCAGCTTTCAATTCATTTGAGTATATAACTAGGAGAGGAATTTTTCAGTCATAGGGTAATTCCATGCTTAACATATGAAGGAACGACCAAACTGTTTCCCATAACTACACTATTTTATATTCCACTAAGTGTATAAAGGTTGCAAATTCCTCCCATTCTCATCAATACATGTAAGTTTCCAAGTCTTTGACCATCATTTTAGTGGTTGTAAAGTGGTATCTCATTTTGGTTTTCATTTGATTTTTTCTAATCACTAATGATGTGGAACATCTTTTTATATGTTTATTGGACATTTATAGGTCTTTGAGAAAATGTCTATCCAAGTCCTTCACCAATATTTTTTTTCTGTTATTTCAAATAAAGTCTTATTGAAAAGAGTTCATTTGCCGGGTGTGGTGGTGCACACTTGTAATCCCAGTACTTGGGAGGCTGAGACCAGAGGATCCTGGTTTGTGGCCAGCCTCAGCTACTTAGTGAGGCCTCTGCAATTCAGTGAGACCCTGTTTCAAAATAAAGAATAAAAAAATAGGGCTGGGGGAGTAGCCTGGAGGTAGAATGTCCCTGGGTTCAATCCCCGGTACTGCCAAAAGAAAAAAAAAAGATAAGAGTTCATTCCTGATTTGTACTTATTGTCTGTGGTGGTTTTCATGGCTGAATGGTACAGTTGAGTGGTTATGATACAAATCATGTGGTCTGCAAAGCTGAAACTCTTTACTAGCTGGCTTTATTTTACTAAAGGGCTGCATTTATTTTCTTTTAAAATATACTTTTATTGGTGCATTGTAGCTTCACATCACAATGAAGTTCAGAATGATAGGGTCATAACAGGCACACAGCACTTGGTGAGCTTCCCTCCTAACTCCTTCCTGACTCCCTCTTCTTCCCCATACAAGATACTGAAATTGGAATTGATAATTTCACAAACATACACAATGTCCACCTTCATTAATTCTCCCTCCCCACCACTACCACCCTTCTCTCTCT
>PVJS01001125.1:0-41111 GCA_004027185.1 Glis glis | reverse complement strand
ACAAGCATGCACCACCACACCCGGCTACCACCCTTCTCTTGAATCCCTCCATCACTCCACTGAAGATTCCCCTCCATTATCTTAAGTCCCTCTTGTATACTGATTATTTCCTAAATTCCACATATGATAGAAAACATATGCCCCTTCACTTTCTGTGACTCTTTGCCAATATTTGTATTGTGTTGTTCATCTTTTTGTTGTTGAGTTGTACGAGCTTTTTATACATTCTGGATTCTTGTCACATGTATGATTTCAAATACCCACTCTGTGGGTTGTCTTCACGGTCAATTATTATTATTATTTTTATTGATGCATTGTTATCATACATCATAATGAAGTTCAGAGTGATAAGAACATACATGAACACAACACTTGGTGAACTTCCCCCCAGCTCCCACCCCACTCCCTCCTCTTTCCAGGACATGGTATTGAGATTGGCATTGATGATTTTGTTTATATATATAATCTCAACTGAAGTGTTTCCTTTATTAAGTCTCCTTAACAGTGCCCTTTGGTGCACAAAAGTTGTTAATTTTGATGAAGTCCAATTTTTCTATTTTATTTTGTTATTTCTATATTTCTTTTCATATCTAAGAATCCTTTGACAAATCCAAATTCATGAAGATTCTCCCTTAGTTTTTTTTTTCAATGAGTTTTATATTTTGGGCCCTTATATTTAGGTATCAAATCCATTTTGAATTCATTTTGTTTATGTGAGGTAAGGATCCAACTTCATTCTTTGAAAGTACTAATCTAGTTGCTTCAGCATGATTTGTTGAAGAGATAATTCTTTCACATTAAAGGGTCTTAGCACCCTTGTTGAAAATCAATTAACCATAGATGTGTGGGTTTTCTATACTTTCAATTTTGTATGAGTTATCTATATGGCTGTTCTTATGTAAGTATCAGACTGTTTCAATTAATGTGACTTAGTAGTGATTTTGAAATCGGGAAATGTGAGTCCTACAAGTTTCATCTTCTTTTTTCAATTGTTTTAACTATTTTAGGGGAGGTCTCATAATTCCTATAAATTTTAGGAACAGTTTTTCCATTTAAAAAAAGAGGATTAGAATTTTTTATAAGAACAGCTTTGAATCTGTAGGCCAATTTAGGGAGTATTCCCATCTTAAGTCTTAAATGCAATATTAAGTCCTTCAATCCGTGAAAATAAGACTTTTTTCATTTAATTTAAGGTATTTTCTAATTAAAAATCTGCATTTTATAGTTTTAATGTATAAGTCCTACATAGCCTTTGTTAAATTTATTCCCAAGTGCTTTATTCTTTTTTTTTTTTTTTGCGGTACCGGGGATTGAACCCAGGGGTGTTCTACCTCCGCGCTACACCCCCAGCCCTATTTTTTTACACTTTATTTTGAAACTGGGTCTCACGAAGTTGCGGAGGGCCTCACTAGGTAGAGAGAGAGAGAGAGAGAGAGGGAGATAGAGAGAGAGAGAGAGAGAGAGCTGAGGCTGGCCGCGAACCCGGATCCTCTGGTCTCCGCCTCCCAAAGTACTGGGATTACAAGCGTGCGCCACCACGCCCGGCGTCCAAGTGTTTTATTCTTTTTGATCCTGTTCTAAATGAAATAGTTTTCTTAGTTTTACTTTTGAAATATTAATTGCTAATGTATAATAATATGATTTTTGTATATAGATTTTGTATCCTGTAACTTAGCTAAATTTGTTTCTTATCTCTAATATATTTTTGTGTACTACACTGATGATTTTCTACATATAACTGTCATCTGCAAATAGAGACAATTTTAACTCATCATTTCCAATTTGGATGCCTTTTATGTATTTTCCTTATTTAATTCCCTGACTGGAACTTGTAGTCTGATATTGAATAGAAGTAGTAAAGCCAGACATCATTGTTTAATTCCTAATTTTAGGAGAAAAGCTTTTAGTTTTTTGACTGTTGAGTGTATGTTAGCTGTGAGTTTAAAAAAAATACTCATTATCTGGTTGAGAAAGTTCTCTCCTATTTCTAGTTCATTGATATTCTTTATCATGAAAAAGTCCTGTACCTGTTGAGATGATTGTGTGTTTATTTCTCTTGATTATATTAATATGGTATATTAGATCAGTTGATTTTTATACATTGAACCATTCTTGCATCCCTCAGATTAATTGCATTTGGTCATGGTGCATAATACTTTTATGTGTTATTAGGTTAGGTTTGCTTGCATTTTGTTGAGGATGTTGCATCTATTTATAAGTGAAATTGTTCTGTAATGTTCTTTTCTTGTGATGTTTTTGTCTGGCTTTGTTATCATGGTAATCCTAGCCTCATAGAATGAGTTAGGAGTTATTCTATAGTTTTTGAATATTTTCAGAGATATTATGATTATTTTTCATTAAAAGTTTGGTCTGTTCAGACACATTCTTTTTTGTTTTAATTTCCTCTCTTTTTCAGATTTTTTAATACAGAAAGATTATTAATTTGACATCCTTCTTTTAAACAAAGAGGCCCACAAGTGTAACTTTCCCTCTGAACACTGTTTTATTTGTATTTCATAATTTTTTATGTGATGTGACTTTGTTTTTATTTATTTGAAAGTATTTTCAAATTTCCATTGTGAGAAAAAATCTTATTTTTCCTTTCCATCTTTTTCTATGATTCTTTAAGAATGTTTTTATTTTAATCTCTCCATATTTGTGAATTTTCCACATGTCTTTCTGTTTGATTTCCTATTCTATTTTCTGTGATCAATGAAGATATTCCTAAGATCTCTATCTTTTAGAAAGTTTATTGAAAGTATTTTTGTGGCCTAGCATACAATTAGCCTTGTAAATGCCCATGGCACTTGAAAAAAATGTGTGTCCTGCTGTTTTGGAGACCAGTGTTCTGTACCTGTCTGTTAAGCTTAGTGGGGTTTATATGTTTGAGTCTTCTACTTTGCTTTTCTTTCTTTATTTGTTCTATCCATTATTGAAATTTTTCAGTTGATATCGCTGTCAATATTAAACTGTTGATTTGGTCCTTCAATTCCATCAGTAATCACTTTATATACTAGGCTCTGTTATTAGGTGCTGATGTTCATAAAAAAAACTTAATACAGAGGTTTCCTCATGCTCAAACATGAGAATGTGGAGAAGACACCTGACAGTCACCAAGTGTCCATATACTTTCTAAACTACTTGAGAGTGTCTTCATCCTTTCTCACCTTTAAGTTTATAGCATGGATTACTGTACAATAAATGAAATTTAACACACCACAACTATAAGCAAAAACAGGGAAGAATATCACAAACATTATTTTGGATGAAGAGAATCAGACACAAAAGGTAGGTAATACTGTATGATTCCATTTATATAAAGTTCAAAAACAGTCAAGTTAATCTAGGGTGTTAGAATTCAAGATAGCAGTTACCTGGGAAGTATGAAAATAATAATAGGGGCTAGGATAAAAATAATCCCTGGCGCTGGTACTATTCTCATTTTTTTATCTGAGTGCAGGTGACACAGATATAGTCACGTTTTTAAAAATTCCTTCAGGTGTAAACTTATGTGCATGTTTTCTTGTAAATTACACTTCAAAGTAGTGAAAGTCAACCTTCAAGAAACTATATAAACCCAATTCACATTTGTAAAAATATTGAACAAAAAGTTAGGTTCTGTCCAATGGATACAGCTTCACTACATGAAATTCATACTATATAAGCATACTATATAAGCTGTCAGGGAGGAGAAATGCTGTTATGGGGAGAATTGGGGGTATATGCATCTGATTTTCCTGAAATAATGTCAACATTACCTTCCCTTAAAATTAAAAGCATATCTCAATTTAAAATTTAAATTTGATGTTCACTGTTTGGAAGTATTGCTTTCAGAACTGTCAGAAAATAAAGTGTAACAATATTGCTTCTCGTTGCATTTGTGAAAGACTGAGGTGGGGAGGGGGGCAAATGAAAGATGCAAAAGAATCATGTTTAAACTGCCCAAGCCTCTGAAGGGACCAGTGTTAGGTTGCTATGCGGGTGTCTGTAAGGTTCATACACTGTACTTTGGTGACTGTTATTGATGGCAGGAGACTAAAGTAAATATATGCTGGTAATAGGCAAACCTACAATATCATACTCAGTAAGATCAGACAATGATGCTTTATTTAGAATACAATATCCCTCTGGGGGGGACTTAAAGTTCTTTCTTTTGTTACCTTACTTTTCAAATTCAGCTGCTGCTTATGCTATTTTATTTCATTGCATTGTGACTTATTTTACAAATTTTAGTTTTTCTATTTAGGTTTCTTAAAACAGTCACATTAGAGCAAGTAGACAAATAATGACCTTGTAAACATCTTTCAAAAACTTTCACATTCATCATCTCCTGTGCTTACTGTGAGGAAATGGCATGGATTGAGCTTAGAGCCAAGAACTGGTATCTGACAAATCCCTTTAATGAGAATTGGGTTGTTGTGAGACTCCTGGAATCAGAGAAATAGCAGCGCTTATGCTATTTTTCCCTTGTGAGAATAGCACAAAAGAGAATGGTAGCACTCCGCTTGCTTAGTTGTATTCCCCTTGGCTCCCAGAGCATAAACCAGACCAGCATCAGAGTCTATGAGGAATTTCTGACAGAAAGACTCACATAACACTCAGCACACATTAAGGGTTACAAAGCCTGTGCCTGCAGGGTATCAGACTCCACAGGGAGGACAGCCACCAACATGTGATTATTCCCTCTACATCCACAACAGTACACACAGCTTTCACTCTTTCCCATTGTGAGAGATTCCTGAGAAGAAAGTGTTACAGCCTCAAATCGCATATCAATATTTTTTAGAGAAATTCGACACATTATCATTATCAAAGTATGGGTTTATGTGTTGACTGCTGAATCTCTGTAATAGTGAGATACGACCAAGATACGACCAAGTCTCAAAGATGATGGGAAAAGAGACCTATGTAGGAATCACTTCAGCAGGTTGAGAACCATCCTTCTCTTTCCCCAAATCAAGCTTTTCACATGCACTTGCCAATGCCAAAAATTCCATTACAAATTAATTTCTTAGGTCTAGGTACAAGCCTTTGGAAATGTAAAGGCTTTGGAAAGAAGAAATCTCATAATGCTTTGCATTCATGCATCCTGAGGATGAAATTCTGATAGGGTTATTCCTAAAAATAGAATCTGAAACAGAGGATGAAAGAGAAACTTCTGAAGTATTCATAGACTTTTGAGGACTGTTAAAGTTGAGGTCTTTGACATGGGGAAAGAAAACAACACAGAAAAGGGAAGCTGGAGTCATCAAAGAGAAATTTAAAACCCTGAGCAATATACAGATTCAATGCAATCGCTATCTACATTCCAATGACAATTTTCACACAAGTTAAAAAAATACTAAAATTCATGTAGAACTATTAAAGTCTCCAAATAGCCAAAGCAATCTTGAGAAAGGAAAACAAGGTTGGAGGCATCACACTTCTTGAGTTCAAAGTATACTATTGAAAAATGACAATCAAAACAATATGATATTGGAATAAAAACAGACGTATAAACCAATGGAACAAAGAAGAGACAGCCTAGACATAAATTCAACCGTGTACCCTCAAACAATTTCCGTTGAGGCTACCAAGAAGATACAATGAGGAAAGCATAGTCTCTTCAATAAATTGTATTAGTAAACTGGTTATCCATATACAGAAGAATTAAATTAGACCCTTATCTCATACCACGAACAATAATGAACTCAAAATGGATTAGAGACTTAAACATAAGACTTGAAACTATAAAAATACTGGAAGAAAAGAGAAAGGGGAATTTCACGACATCGATTTGTCCTGGTGAGCTACCTCTTTCATGATTTTTTATTTTACTCATTTATTACTATTTATTTATTTATTTATTTATGGTACTGGGGATTGAACCCATAGACATTCTATCTCTAAGCTACACTCCTAGCTCAATTTTATTTTATTGATTTATTTATTTTTATTTGGAAATAGAACCTTGCTAAGTTGCTGAGGGTCTTGCTAAATTGATGAGGTTGGCCTTGAACCTGTGACTCTCCTGTCTCAGTGTCCCAAGTACTGAGATTTCAGACATGCACCACCACGACCTGCTCTTTTCATGATTCTTTAGCTAGAGTGAATATATTTTGAGAGGAATTCTCTCCCTCTCTCTCTCTCTCTCTCTCTCTCTCTCTCTTTCCCTCTCTCTTTTGGGGAGGGGCACTGGCTTCTCCAGTACTCAGCCTGGAATATGTGAGGCAAAAAGAAAGCCCAGGGTACTTACTCATCATCATACCATTTTGACAGATCCAAAGTCTTTTGTAACTGCCATCTTTTATCAACTTTTCATGGTCTTATTGTATGTTACACATAAAGTCATGTATTTTCAGTTGTAGATAGGGAAGGAATAAGGAAAAGCATTTCTAATCCATCATTTAAGAAATGAAATTTCCCCTTATCATTTTAAAATTGTTTTCCTTAATTAAAAGAAACCACTTTTGAAACATGCAACAAATGTGACATCTCAATAGAAATAAAAATTAAAACAAAAAAATAAAATCCTACATGTCTATTATGTATTGACATGGAAATACCATTTAAACTAATTTCAAAAGGGACTGTATTTGCTATGTGAGGTCAAAGTTTGGTCTCTACTGAAGAGAGATTGGAAAAAACTATATACCAGTATTCAGAGTTTTCTTTTAATGTTCGAGCATTGAAACATTTCAAAGTACTATAAAAGGTAAGCTTATAGACTTGGATATTGTATTTTTATACTTTTATTGGTGCAGTATAGTCTCACATCATAATGTAGGTCATAGTGATAGTGATATACATGCACACAGGACTTGGTGTGTTTTCCTCCAGCTCCCTCCTCACTCCCCCTCCCCACACATGATACTGAGATTACCATAGGTATTCTCACATATGTACATAATGTCAATGGAAGTTATTTCTTCATTTATTATCCCTCTCTCCACCCCCACTTTGCCTAGACTGCCTCCCTGGCTTCACTGGAGTTTCTCCTCCATTATCTGAAGTCCCTCTGGTATCCCAATTACTCCCTAGCTTCTGCATAAAATAGAAAACATATGACCCTTCACTTTCTGTGACTGGCTAATCTCACTTAACATAATGTTCTCCAGGTCCATCAATTTTCCTGAAATGACATAATTTTGTCTTTCTTTATTACTGAGTAGAATTCCATTGTGTAGTCATCCCATAATTTTGTAATCCATTCATCTGCTGATGGATATCTAGGTTGGTTCAATAATTTGGCTATTTTGAATTGTGCTGCTATAAATGTGGATATGCATATATTACTATAATATTCTGATTTCAGTCCCTTTGGAAAGATACCCAGGAGTGGAATAGCTGGGTCATATGGTAGATCCATTCCCAATTTTCTGAGGAATCTCCACACTGAACTCCATAGTGGCTATACTAAGATCTCCCATGCTCTTGGATAGGCAGAATAAATATTATCAAAATGGCTATTCTACCAAAAGTGAGCTACAGAGTCAATTTAGTCCCTATTAAAATAACAATATCATTCTTCATGTATCTCGAAAAAACAGTTATAAACTTCATATAGAGAAACAAAAGATTCAGAACAGTTAAATCAATTCTCATCAATAAGAATCATGCAGGAGGCATCACAATTCCTGACTTCAAATTATACTGCAGAGCTATAGTAATTAAAACAGCATGGTATTGGCACAAAAACAGATACATAGACCAAAAGAAGAGAATAGAAGATACAGAAACAAATCCACACACTTATAACCAGTTGATATTTGACAAAGGTGCCAAACACATATGTTGGAGGAAAGACAGCTTTTTCAATAAATGGTTTTGGGAAAAATAAAATTAACTCACAACCTCTCACCCTTCACAAGAGTCAACTTGAGATAGATCAAAGACCTGGAAATTGGACCAGAGACTTTGAAGTTACTAAAGGAGGGCATAGGTCCAACACTCCATCATATAGGCACAGGTAGAAACTTCCTCAGTAAGACCCCAAAGCTCAGGAAACTAAAACAAGAATTAATAAATGGGATTCCATTAAACTAAAAAAGTTTCTGCTCATCAAAGGAAACCATAAAGAGTCTAAAGAGAGCCTACAGAATGGGAGAAGATCTTTGCCAGCTATTCCTCTGATAGAAGACTAGTATCTAGAATATGCAAAGTACTTAAAAGACTTAACACTAAAAAAAATTAACCCAATCAAGAAATGGGCAATTGAACTAAATAGACACTTCACAAAAGAAGAAATACAAATGCCCAATAAAGACATGGAAAAATGTTCAACATCACTAGCTGTCAGGAAGATGCAAATCAAAACTACATTGGATATTGATTTTAAAAGAAAAATGTGATGAGTGATGCAAATGTACATGATAGAATTAAATATTTTGTGCATTTTTCTACAATTATATTTTTTCAGGTATAACACAATTCCAATGTTTTTAAGCTCATATTATAGTCTAAGTATTATTTTAATTTTTCATTGGCAAATCCAGTTACTTCTGATTCTGTAGAGAAATTTCTCTAATCTGAAATTTTAATAACTCAAGAAATTTGGCATTCTTATAAATTATATCCAAATTGATGTGAAAATCTTAATTATAACAACATAACGACTGATTATGGGAATGAAGGAAAAATAATTGTATTAGGTGAGTATAAATATATTAAATGTCATATGTACCTTATCTATGGAAATTATCACTTTACATTTTCTCTACACACACAAAATTAATGATGACATTGTTTTATATTTTGATGATTTTCAACACAGAAATATAGTTTTGCACATTTAAACAATTTTAAACATTAATGAAGGAATATTTATCAAGGTAAAAGGATAATGATAAGCTTATATCATTTAAGAGATTTTGAAGTTGAATAAAAATTAAATATTTAGACATATGGTATTAAAGCTCAATATTTATAATCTTGACCTGGGCCCCACAATTGATAGGAATGGGTCTGGCACTGCCAGAACTTTCTAATGATTTGTATGGATTTTCATCACTAACATAGAACACCAGCCCCATGGGTAGTAGGATAGGTAGTAACACTGTGAGCATCCAGTTGTATCTGGAGTAAGTAAATTCTAATTCTACTTCCTTTTGTGCATTATGCTGCTTAAATTTCAACATTCCCTTGAATACTAAAGTCCTATCCTAAATTATAGATAAAGGGTAGAGTCCTGCTGTTTTGTGCCTCCCAACCCTCTTGTTGCCTCCACCACTGGGCAACAGATTTCCCAACTTGAAAGCACAGTGCACAAAACTCCCAAGAATTGCCTACTGTGCAGACATACAGATCAGAGTTTTGAAGCCTGGCCTCAGAGCAGAACTCCTACTCTTAGAGATTCACCTCTGAGCTGACTGGGTATATTGTGATTTGAAATCAGTCGAAAGCCAAGCAAATCCTCTGCAGTACTGCCCAGTGTCTGCCTGTTCAAATTGAGTGTAAATTTCTTTCTCTCCCCTACTGATTCCATATGAAAAAGCACATCTGGCATCAAATTAGACCAATAATTAATCCTTGAATCAAAACTTAGAGTTCATTAGTCCCAGAACCATTGATAAAGGGGCATCTCTAGATGGAACACAGGAAAATGAGGACTATCTAAAAATATAGTTTCATCAGAACTAGCAAGCCATTTTATGGATGGTGTCAAAAGACAAACAAGTCAGAGGTAGTTTACTGTTATAGTGACAAATAGTAGGTATTTGATCAAGACCTGACAGAAAATTGGCATTTCAGGAAGATACAACTATTGCTTCCTGATGTGCATAATTACATCTGTGGAGGAACTTAGGACCAGGAGTGATACAAGCTTAGAATTAATTTCACATTGGAATTGCATCTTTCTTCTGAGATGATCGCCAGATATTTTACAAAACTGAAATTTCCCAGTGGGCAGTAATTCTTACAAAATCCTTTCTCCACAGGTCTGCAGTGAAAATTGAAGAACCAAAAAATGATCTTCCCCTTCCAATCAGAGGGTGTGTGTGTGTGTGTGTGTGTGTGTGTGTGTGTGTGTGCGTGTGTGTGTATGTGTACTTATTAACCAAGAAATCCAATTTATTTTCACTTACTGAGTTGACATCTTTCAGAAATGGTCATTCTTTAGCTATCTTTTTATATTTTCCTGTTTTAAAATTTCACCTGTGTTCAGAGGTCTAACTGGCCAATTTAATGTTGACCCAGGTCATTCATTTACCAATTAAATCTTGTTCATAGATAAATTAATCGTCATTGCCTCAGACCAATTATCTCTCCATTAATTTACAGGTTGCATTGTTACAGTAAGATCTTTTCCTTTGGAACCATTGGTGTCTCCATTCCAGACATTCATCTGCCTCTTAATTTCTCATCCTCCTAGAATTTATGATATGATATTTCCTCCTTTCCTCACATTCAAACAAAACAATCCCTCTCTCTTGCCCCAGATGTCTTTTTCCTTTCCTAAAGTCTACATCCAAATAAGAGGTGTCAAAACTAGTCCTAATTTAAAATTGAGGCCGGGTGTGGTGGTGCACACTTGTAATTCCAGTACCTGGGAGACTGAGACCAGAGGATCTGGGTTCGCAGCCAGCCTCAGCTACTTAGTGAGGCCCTCCACAACTTAGTGAGACCCTATTTCAAAATAAAGAATAAAAAATAGAGCTGGGGGTGTAGCTCGGAGTTAGAATGCCCCTGGATTCAATTCCCAGAACCTCAAAAAAAATTTTTTTTGAAAATAGTCAAATGAATTTATGGCATCTTTTAAAACTATATTAGAAATATGTGTGATTTGAGGGAGGAGCATTGAGAAAGGTGGTAAGGGAAGGAGGGTGCTTGTACTTTCTTAAGAACCCACAATGGATGGGCCCCCTGCTAGTGATTTACTCACTCCCTTTCACTTAATTCCAACAGTAAATGAGGTTAAAGTCATTATTTATTCTCCCCCCAAATGTACTATTAGTGAAACTATTATGAGGAAAGATGGCTACTGGAATTAAGTAAAAAATAATTATGTTTACAGCACCCTGATAAAATGCATACTACCAATTAAACATTATTCCACTTCTTTGAGCTTGATTTTCCTCAGCTACAGAATGAAGATGTAATAATGACATTAGTTCCTCCTAAGCGGTTTTTTAAATATGATGGGATACTTTCACTTTGTCTCCATTTTGGCCAGTTTTCCAAAAGGAAGAACAAAATCTAATACATAGCTAATATTCTCATATCTGAAAAGGATGGGTGAAATCAACTACACAGGATTCGCACAGGACAAAGTGTTTTTTGATAACCCTTAGATCTATGCTCATCTCAGAGTTATAGAATTGTCTAGGTCGAAGAAGCTTGGAGCAAAAAATGTCTTTGGAAAGATTTTCAGTACCATGGCATGATATCTCCTCCTATGGGGGGTAGGAATGAGAATGGGGGCTTCACTCCTATATTCAGGTCAAGGTGAAAGGTCTCTTGGGACTACAGTTGACCTTGATGTGGGAACCATAGAGGCCCATGATTGAAGGAGGCTGAGCAAGAAAGACTGTTGTTGGCTCCCTGCAGTTAGAGGCAGCACAGGGAGCCAGCCATATTCCCAGAGATAGGAGCCAAATTCCAGAAGCAAGCCTCCTGAAATCAAAAAGATTGTTGCTCAAAAAGATTGGCTGAAATGAACCTAATACAGTTGAGGAGTCTAACTCTTTATTAAAAAGTCAAGTGTAGAGCCAGGCATGGTGGTGCACGCCTATAATCCCAGTACATGGGAAGCTGAGACAGGGGATTGCAGGTTTGAGGACAGCCTCAGCAACCTAGGGAGACCTTGTTTCAAAACAAAAGATAAAATAAGGCTGGGGTGTAGCTCAGAGGTAGAATACTCCTTGATTAAATCCCCAGTATTCCCTCCCTAAAAAGAAAAAAACAGTATAATTTTTGTCAGGCCCAACCAAGATGTTACCTGTCAGGTCTCAGGGGAAGGCTTCTTACCCACAGCAGATTTGGTGCAACAACCTCTGCAAGGATGGAGGTGGAGGACACAGCCCTCTGTAGTTGGCCATGATGTCATATATATTTGTATTTCTAGTCCAGGAGCTTTCATTTCTAGGTTTCTTCCTCTGGTGCCTTTGCACAAGACTCCTTATGGGCAGGAGGGAGGGGAAAACCTTCAAGACAATTTGCCCACTGTGACCCAGTATTTTTCTACTCTTAGTCTTCCCCCTTCTCCCTCTCTGCAGCCCCAGGGGCTTACATCTTTAAATGAAATAGGAAGTAATTGTGTGCAAGTCAAACCAACAGACACAGCCTGATAAAGGTTTTCTCAAAATGCAAACCTGAAATCCTCAGCCCTTAGAATTATACATTACAGTGAAGACTTCTTACTTTCCCCTTTACCCATTGACAGAAGGAACTTAGTTAATTGTGGGTATTCTTTTAAAAAATTAAAGCAAGCTGGGTATGGTGTTCCATGCCTGTAATCCCAGATACTCAGGAGATATAGGGAGGAAGATGGAAAATTCCAAGACTGCCTGGGAAATTTAGCAAAATCCTGTCTCAAGATAAAATTTTACAAAAAAAGCTTGCCTAGAATGTGTGAAGCCCTGGGTTCAATCCCCAGTACCAAAAAAAAAAGAATTAATGTGAATAATAATCATACTTAACATAAAATATGAAATAATTATTTGCTTATTTTCTAATAGGGCTACACCCCAGCCTTATTTTATATTTTATTTTGAGACAAGTTCTCACTAGTTGCTGAGGGCCTCCCTAAGTTGCTGAGGCTGACCTTGAACCTGTGATCTTCCTGCCTCAGCCTCCCAAGTACTGGGATTACAGGCATGCGCCATCACACCTGGTTGCAAAGTGTATTTTGAGGAGACAACAAAATACAGTAGTAAAAGATGTTTCCATAATTAGTAGAACTTAGCTGGGAATGAGCAGAACAGCAATCCTGTCAGGACCAGCAGATGCAAGTGCTAAGCTATGGAAAGGCGAAGCGGGAATTAGGAATCATGATCCAATGGCTACAGCCACATTACTTCTTGAAAACAAGAAGTAAAGAGAGAAATAGAAACAAGATAGTTTTAAGCTAAGGACTCTCCCCTGAAGCTCACTGATCAAGGCAGATGTCAAGAGAGGTATGCATTTAAGAAACTGTGCTCTGGAAACAGAGAAAGGAGTCTAGACAGAGACGAAGCAGGAGTCAGGGAGGCCAATGAGCAGTCACTGCAGTCACTCAGGTTTTAAATCATATTTTCTTATTCTATATGGATGGAAATTGAGGCTTAAACATCTTGTATATCTGTATTCTAGATACATATTTCTTTAGTGAAAAGTTTTTGCTACTGCAATATGAAACTACTTTTTAATATATTCAATGGGCTTCTTTCCCTCTCCACCACATGTCCCAGCAAAACTAACATATTCTCTCTCTCTCTCTCTCTCTCTCTCTCTCTCTTATTACAAGCTGTCTCTCTCTCTCTTATTACAAGCTGTTTTAGGCTAGGGAACATCCATTTCTTTATCAAAATATATAATATCAGGCTCTACACATAGTTGATATTCTATAGTTATAGACGTATTGGAATGAAAGAGAATGCTAAAAATGAAAATGAAGAGAAAGAACAAAACCTAATAAAAGCCAAAGTAAATAACTGAAATGTTCACCTGGTGGAACCTGAAGGTGGGTTTCAGCTATACTTCCATTTCAGGTCCTTCCATGATAGTGAATGAGAATGAGGTGCACGACACACAGTCCCTGCCAGCATCTAAAAGCCATGTTGTGCTGGGTGCACGGTGCACACCTATAATTCCAGTACTTGGGAGGCTGAGACAGGAGGATCACAAGTTCAAGCACAGGCATGGTAACTTAGCAAGGCCCTGTTTAAAAAATAAATAAATAAAAAGAGCTTGGGGTGTAGCATGGTGGTAGAAGACCCCTGAGTTCAATCCCCAGTACTCCCGAATAATAAATAAATACTGCCTGGAACTCTTGCAGTATTACTTGTTCCCCTTGTGCCTTACAAGGAGGAAGCCTATGAAGGCATATGCTAAGGACAAAGATGAGCT
Source organism: Glis glis (assembly GCA_004027185.1). Taxonomy (NCBI): domain Eukaryota; kingdom Metazoa; phylum Chordata; class Mammalia; order Rodentia; family Gliridae; genus Glis; species Glis glis. Next base: position 27,086 of record PVJS01001125.1, on the reverse strand, counting down.
TTGAGTTTGGTGCATGTTTTGTTTCATGCACTTTTCTCCACCTCCAGGCAGCTAAAGAAAACAATGAAATCTGGGTCTTTAAGCCGAATCTAGAGTGACATGATTAACATAGGAGGCAAAACAGGATTATTTAGGCAGATCCTATGGCCTATGTCCCCCACTTGGCTCAGCATCTAGTAAAGAAAGCTTCAAGGACATGACCTAACTTAACGCAAGAAACTACACACATCACCCCCTACACACACAAACACACACACAAATAAAAAATTATTAATTTGGCCATTTTATATGTGCCAAGGCCAAGGGGTATAGAAATAAGAGAAAATTCAAACTTCATGATTAGAATTTTGTGACAGATACAGACAGATACACACTGGTTAACCATGCATCACTGGTCATGACTTAAATCCGAACTCCTTCCAAATTAAAAGATAAGCCTGTCTGGAGAACTTCAGGGGCAAGTGGATAGTACACCTGCTGTCTTAAGTAAACCTCTTTGCTGAAGTTTGAATTGAAAACAACAGATAAACCTCTGAAAAGAAGGGCAATTTTAAATATAAGGCACAAGTAGCAGTCTATCAGAGTGTAAGCAATCCCAGAGGTACATGGGAGAGTCCTTCAAAAAAGATGGTTTAATTTCCAAGCTAAAAAGAAAAAGTCCATGTCCCAATCATGTAGCCTGTGTCAGGCCCTCTGCTAGGTACTGGAGTGCCACTGAAGGGAAAAATTGACAAGGTCCCTATCCTAATGATCCTGATCCTAATAGCAATGGACAATCTTTGGTAAGCTTCAAACAGGTCCTCAAAAAAATAAGAAAAAGAAGTTTTTCCAATAATCTATACAATTCTGAGAGCACAAGACATCAAACCCCGGTGATGACAGTGGTAATTATCACCATATTGATGCGGCTGAGCATGAGAGCGGGTCATGGGGACAGAGCCAGCGCCACCTACCGGCCATTAGGCACAGCAGCAGAGGTGACATCAATACCTCTGAGCAGGGCACAAGGTAACTCCAGGGGCACTGGGTACTCAGCCTCCATTTTTCAAATGACATAGTTATAGACAGTCTCTCCACATGGGGAGAGAGAGAGAGAACAGCACTTTCTCCCCAGGTTAAGTAAGAGGACTGACTCTTAGTGCACAGGGAAGACATTTCCCATGATGACCCAGCACTGGACATCCTCTTGGGAGAAACTTGAGGCCACCGAGTTCTGGCAAAGTGGATGGAGCGAGTGAGTATAGCCAGAGAATCCATTTCTTCTTCTTCTTTGATCAGGGAGGCAGCAATTCATACTGTTGCTTATGGTTATTATGTTTTGTTTTGTTTTTGAGGGTTTATTTCTTTTTTCGGCTAAGACTTTTGCTTTGTGCTACAAACTGATTTTTACCATGATAAAGGGAGGAGGGAAATGAGTTTAAGCTAGTCCATTTTCAAGATTGGAGATGTTGCCAGTAGCTTGGAAGGAACTTCTCAAATATCTTAATGTATTAGAAGAGAAAGAGCTAGGCAAATCACAGACACTTGCTGTCATCCCCTCAACTGTTAAAAGTACCAGCATTCCCATTGGCAAAAGGCAGCTTCTGAGACCTGGCTGCAGCCAGGTGTTTTGGAGACCACAATAATATCTCAGAGTAGACAGGCAGCATGCACATCCGACATGGACACCACTTAACACACACACTAACCCCAAGGCCAATGATTTGACAAGTGAGTCTGTGGATAATGCAGTAGCTAAAACCCTCATAGCTGGAAGAGGGGAGAGTTTAAAGGAAGTTCTTTTCCAGGCATCCTGAAGGATAATTATAGCATGAAACAGAAATTCAGTCATTATAGAGAATTCACAATTCCAATCAGCTAAGGATTCAAGGCTTTCTGCCAGAGAGCAATTAATACAAGTAGAAATTGTGACAGGTGATTAATCCAAAAACAGGCTATATAGCACCATGAAAACAAACCTGGACTCTAGAATTAAAGGTCCACATCCAAATACTGGCATGGTTCAAAGTTAGTAAGGTAGACTTCACTTATTTTCAACAGGTACCAGTAGTGCCAGGGACATTTTCCTCTTCAAGGTGCAGGGAGAGTAAATGTATTCTTGATTTCAGCACCGTCCATCACTCGCTATTGTGTAAATGCAACACCAGGCAGCAATTTGTGAACCAAACCTATAATTCAGTCGCTATAGTTGGATCCATCCTTAGCTTTCAATCTGCATGCTTCATTCACGAGCAAGCAGCATGATTAGATTTTTCAGTTCTATACTATTGTGGGTATAGTTTACTATTAGCAGGGTAAATTTATTTTATGCCATTGCCCTTGGTGATTTCCCATTAAAATATTGACCACAAATATTTCAAATTGCAATTGATAGATCACACTTTAGTACTTTCCTTAAAACTGGGACCGAATTGATTATTCTTGAGTTTCTTCTCCAAATTGCTGTGTAACTTTGATTTTTCAGGAAGCTAGTCAGATATTCTGACAGTTTGAACCTGTGTCTAAAATAACCAAACTAACACAAACTCACCCCCCCCCATTTTAATAGCAAAAGTCTGATTAGCCTGCAGCTGGGATATAAGTTTTCTGGCTTATAGATGCCAAAATCTCATAAGTGAATTGAAGACAATGAGGTGCTGGAACTTTGGTTCTTGTCTTGGCTCTTCTGTTAACAAGCTGTGAAACCTTTAGCAATCTGCCCAGCCTCTCTGAACTTCTAGGAAACTATTGCTCAGCTAAATAAAAGTCTATCAAGGGGAACAAATACTGTCTCTGATTCTACCAAGGAGAGTTCTGAGGAGCTGAAGTCACTATAGTGTTCCCCCCACTCTGATATTTTGTGAGGATTTTTATATAAATCATTCCCAGCCAAATCAGCTTGGGTTTATGCAGTTTAGGACTGAGCTGTTTAAACTATAAAGACACTCATAGTGATTATACCTAGTGGTTATTCAGTCTGACCTATATAGGTCACAAGATCTAGGGCCAATACAAATGCAAAATGTGGAACACAGTGATAACTCTGTATTACTGAGATAGACCAAAGAGATTGGAAAAGTGACCTCAAATGTAGGAAGATCCAACAGAAGACATTTCCTTCTGTAGCAAAGGGAAGCCCAAGTTCCTGAAGTATCTATATCATTCCCAAAGTATCTATATAGGTCTCACTAGATCCAAGCAATCAGAAAATATGCTGGCTCCTCTGGGAAGATGCCTGGAAGAATAATATTCTTTAGATACTTGAAGTGATAAACCTGGATCCCTGATGACAGCATGTTTGTTTTTACCCCAATCCTACCCCAGGTCTCTGGAATTCACCAAGCTTTGAACTGATCTCTCTATTACACTTACAAATCAATATTTCTTGGAGTCCTGGTAGGTGTGAATGTATTCTCTAAAAGCTGAGAAAATAACGAGGTTAAACAAGATAAGGGAAGCAGAATACATTTGAAAAAGAAATGGTAATTCATGAGATGACAAAGACACTAAAACCTATGGACATCCCCTGCCATCTATCCTCACAGGAAACAGTTACACTTTAATCGAGATTGGGTACCAATGATAATAAATCAAGATATTATTGTGCGTAAATCAAAACATCAAATAAAAAGGTTGAAGAAAAAACTGTCATTTGGGAAGTAGTTAAAAAATTAGAATGCAGACATTCAATGAAATATTATGCTGACAGTAGAAAGAATAAATTCGGTATACAAGTACTTATAAAAAATATGTGCAATATATTTATTTTTAAATGAAAATTTTAAAAGGAGTTTGTAGAACAGTGTTCATGAAATAATCCAATTTGTTTTATTAAAGAAGAGAAGCAGAATATTTCTGGAAATAAATGTAATACATTTTTAAGAAGTGTAACATCTATAGAGGCACATGGAGAGCACAGGGGTATGGGTAGAGGGAGCAATTATTTTTCATCTAGTGTGCTTCTGGGCAGTTGATCTTTGCCATAAGCACAAATTACTTTCCTAATTAAAACAAGTTATTTAAAACTCAGCATGGATCATTTGTTGTGGCCAGGAAATGCTAAAATGATTTTTATGATCCCAGTAACATTTTTATCGTGAAACATTTCAGATATAAATACAAACAGAATAATACTAGAAACATGAGTGTTCTCATGTAACTTTAAGAAATCTCAATTACTTTTTTTTCTTGATTTAAAGAAGAATCATTAGAACCATACCTAGAGATTCCCAGGTACCCTCCCTTTTCCTATTAACTATACTCACCTCCCACATACAACCAATAATCTGAATTTAATAACTCCTTATCTTATACTATTACTATATATACTGAGATATGACTGAAATGAGATATTGTGTTGTTCTACTTACTTTAAAACTTTCTATAAAAGGCATGATATAGTTTATTTTATTCTTCAACTTGCATTATTCTTGCAGTGAAGTTGTGATTTGTCTCCCAGCTTTCTTTTCTTTTTCTCTTTCTTTCTTCTTTCTTTCTCTCTCTCTCTCTCTCTCTCTCTCTCTCTCTCTCCCTCTCTCTCTTTCTTTCTACACCCCAGTCCTTTTATTTTTTGTTTTGAAACAAGGTCTCACTTCGTTGCTGATGCTGGTCTTGAACCTGCGATCCTCCTGTCTCAACCTTCCAAGAACTGAGATTACAGGTGTGCATACCAGCTTCCAGGCTTTCCGGCTTCCCTTTCAAGACCAAAGGTCCTTCTTCTCAAATGCCGGAGCATCAGAATGGAAAGCCTCAGCTGCCACACCACTCTGGAAACTGCCCTTTGCCGAAAAGAGCCACCTTCGGTGAGGCCACCCTCATTACCAGAGCACCCTACACAATGGGTGTATATAAAAACACAGCCCCCCCAACCCAAATGAGGAAATTTCAAAGTGCCATTCAAGCTTCAGAACTTTCTGGAGAGGGTCAGGATGAGGTCTTTTTTTCAAGAACAGGTAATGCTCAACCTGTGTCTCACCATGAGGAAGTATTAGCTTTTCCTAAATTCGTGAACAGTCTGCAAAATAATTGACTTGCATCTTTGGAAATATTAATGAATTACAAAGAAAATCTAATGAAGTGTTCCAGATTATAAGAGACTAAAGGGACAACAAAATTAAGCACATGATAGGGAATTTTCTTGTACTCTAAGGAAATCATTGGGATAATTCGTAACTGATAAGCTTTGCTACTTACTGCCTAGTAGGCACTGTTCTAAGTGTTTTACATTTATTCATAAATTATGGCAAAATGGGAAATGCATATTTTACTGGCCAGGGTGATATTTGTATAACAACAATTTGGAAAGAAATTTGGCAATATGTAGTAAATTTTAGGATGCAAATACCCTAAAACAGCAATTCAAGGGCTTAGCATACGCCCAAGAAGTCCTGGGTAAGAATGTTAACAGTGGCTTTGTCAGAAATGCCCTAAAGCTTCATCAGTAGAAGAGATGATTATTGTTTAATCATTTAATGAAACACAATAAAACAGTGAAGCCCCACATAATGTGATAAGTAGGATTCAAAAGTTTAATCACATAAAATCATATTATTAAAAACTGAAGTGAAGCAGTCTGTCTGTAATGGTCTTCAAAGTATAAAATTAAAATTAATGAAACACTACAAAAGTGATCATACATTTAAGCGAGAAAGTCATGAATAATAAATCATCATTTTAGATATTACATATATTCTACTTACATTTTTCCATGCAATTAAGAGTAGTTTGATAGAGTTTTTGTACATTTCCAGGTGTAAGAGCCTTTTTGTTTTGTATTTTGATACTAATTTGTAGTCATATTACATTATAATTAAGGTATTGCTTAAAATACTTCTACTTTATTGAACCTGTCAATAGTTTCTTTTTTAAAAATAGATGATCAATTTTGTGAATGTACTATGTTCACTGGCATATAAGTTGTATTCTCTATTATCTGTATATAAAATTTGATGTATAACCATAAGTATATATAATGAATAATATCTTGTTCATTATATTTTTTTAATTCTTAAAAGTTTTGGTCCATACAATCTGCATTGTATGAAATGGAGTATGTTAGCCAGGTGTGGTGGTGCACACTTGTAATCCCAGTATGTAGGAGGCTGAGACAGGAGGATTGCAGGTTAAAGGCCAGGTTCAGCAATTTAGGGAGACCCTCGGCAACTTAACAAGACTCTGTTAAAAAAAAAAAATAAAGGTCTGAGGGTATAGCTATGAGGTAGAATGCCACTGGGTTCAATTCCCAGTACAAGAAAGAAAAGAAAAGAAATAAAGAAACAAAAGACAAAGAGAGAGAGAGAGAGAGAGAGAGAGAGAGAGAGAGAGGGAGGAGAGAGATGGAGAGGGAGAGAAAGAAAGAGAGAAAGAAAGAGAGAGAGAGAGAGAGAAAGAAAAAGAAAGAAAGAAAGAAAGAAAGAGAAAGAAATGGTTAACGTTCTTAATAATATGTTTCTTTCCATGTCTTCTCACATTGTCTGTAGTTTTTTCTCTATGAAGGAACCACCATGTTATCTGGTGTCTAGAAATTCATAACATTGTAAATTGTGACTGTAATCTGTGTATATGAATGTATTTCCTTACAAGTCTGTGTGCTCTGGAACCAAATCGCAGCAAGTCTATAGTATCTGATCTTTATACTACTGACCAATTTATATTTCTTTTTTATTTTTGGTCCAGAATTATATACAGCTTAATTATTCATCTACATATATTTTATTAAATTTATACTTTATATTATATTATTCCTTGGAGTATATAAAAAGCAAATGAAAATATTCAAAGTACAATATTTCACAACTATTTTGATAGGAATCTGGCATTTAATCTATTCTTTGTCCTTTGTTTGTACTCAATACAAATGTAAAATCTTGGTCACAGAAAATATAGTACAACTCTACTTACTCATTTCAACTAACAAGTAAAAGTCTTCCCAACATTTCTACCCCATCTTTTACTCTGACTTCCATACCATTATATTTGGTTGCATTATTCGTATGCCATCATTTTATATGTTTGTGTAATAGCTCATGTAAATTTGCCTTTATCTCCCCAGTTATCACTTGAGCCTTCCAATCTCAAAGCCCATTGAAGGCATCATTCCTAAAGAGCGAACCTAGAGACCCTCTTAGCGGCTAATAATCAATTCCAATGTATGAACAAACTAAACCAACAGAAATGAGCAAACTACCATGGATACATGGGGGTGGAGGGTCAGTTGGGAAAAGATAGAGGTAACTTAAGAGCTAAGCCTTGAATTTGGAATAAATTCATTCATTCGCCAGATTAGGAGGCAAAGATATTCTAACAAAGAACTTGTTCAAATGCAGAAAGATATGGGAACACATGGCTTATTCAGAAAAATGGTGATAAGTCCAATGTGAATGAAACACAGTGGGTAAATGTGTTAGAAGGTGGGTTTCCCAAGTATAGTAGTGTCTTGTATGCCCTGGGAAGGAGTTATGCTTCTAGTAATAGAGGTAATCATCAGGAGTGGTTAAAGGTGAAAGCAATATGATCATCATCAACCTGGAAAAATAACAGTTTGGAAGATAAATCTCAGGTGGTGTTTTAAAGGGAAGAGCATTGGTGTAAATGCTGCCCAGTGTGGTCAGGGAAGGCATGCTGAACAGCTAAACTAAAACAGTGGAGGTAGGAATGGAGAAAAGAGATTGGATTCCATACCTGTTTTGCAGATAGAATTGCTAAAACTTGATGTATAATTTCCTGTCACAGACAAGGCAGATGTAGATAGTGACTTCAGTATTTCTGGCTATAAAGATTTTGTATGTAGCCTAAGAAAAAGGAGACAGAGAATGTTTAAGGCCCATGAAGAAGATTTAAAATTCAAATTGTGGCAACATGAGGAATGAGAAGTCTCTCTCTCTCTCTCTCTCTATCTCTCTCTCTCTCTCTCTCTATCTCCCCCATCCTTAGAAAGAAATGACATGAAAAACTACTAAATATTAAAAAACAGTGCAATATAAGCTATGTTCTCATATATTTATTCTTCTCAGGGGTAAACAGGGAAAAATAAAGTTACCCCAAGACTGATCCAAGGTTAATTAAACGTTTAGAGCATCTTTTCTTTTTCTAGCACTTTAACAAGTTTTTTTTTTTTTCACGAAAGCAGTTAGCACACCATGCCAGAGTAGAGAAATGATATATCCCAGAAATATCAGAATCCTAGAGGGATGGTGTGCATGGGACAGAACTCGGTAATTAATAGTTTGAATAAGTAAATGGCCAGTATTCAGAAGCAAATTTCATACAGTGCTTATCTCCCAAGAGGAAGATTCTGGAAGGAAATATGGTTAAGATACTCTTAAGCCATTAAATTACATTGTCATTGGAAGCCTGATGCCCTGGGCACTCCCAGAACATATGGCAGAAAAATATCTTGTCGAGAATTTCATTGCCAGCATCAATCCACAGCTTCGAGAGGCACAGCTGCCATGCTGGAGAGGGTCCAAGGAAGTCTCAGGACTGCCTGTTCCTGCATGAGATAGATGGAAAGGTGGAAGTTTGGGCCCTCAACTTTGTTTTCATCTTGCTACAGGGATCATGGATCACAATCCACAGCCCAGTACCCTGTTTCTCCAGACCTTCTGCTCCATCTTCCTTGTAGAAATGGCAGAGAGACATCGTGACCCTGGCCATGCATCCGTAAGTGGAGTGATGAACGTGGCTTTCTCGGGGAAATCAAATTTCTTGGTTCTGACCTCATTTACAATAAAGCAGTTAAAGAGAAGCCAGCAGGTAATGAATGGGTTGACTGTGAGGTTTTTTATTTGCTTTAGCAACATTGAGTACTAGATTGAATTTGGTAGCCCTTTTCTTGAAACTTATTGAGAGAATAGAAGCTGTTACGTGAAACTTGAAGGAATCTTAGCAATAGGTTCCTGACTTTATTTACCTAAAATCATGCTACATGTCTAGCACTGTATTTGCTCCTTCTGACAAATGTTCTCCATTTGATCAGCTGGTTTGCCTGCAATTCCAACCATTAGTTTCACAATTATTTGAAATTAAGAAATGACCTCGCTAATCCCTCTCTTAAGATGAAAACCTACCCTTTTCATGAATGTTTTTTGTTTTTTGGGGTTTTTTTTTTTTGCGGTACCGGGGATTGAACCCAGGGGCATTCTACCTCTGAGCTACACCCTAAGCCCTATTTTTTATTCTTTATTTTGAAACAGGGTCTCACTAAGTTGCAGAGGCCTCACTAAGTAGCTGAGGCTGGCTTCAAACCCAGATCCTCTGGTCTCAGCCTCCCAAGTACTGGGATTATAAGTGTGCGCCACCACGCCCAGCAGGAATGTTATTTTATGACTTGTTTTTCTTTGTTTTATTGTTGTTTGTGTTTGTTTCACTGTTTTATTTTTTCAGAGGGAAAGTTTTACTGTCCTTGTCCCTTTGTTGATTTTAGACTCCTATGCACTGATCAGGAAGCATTGCTTATTAGCAATAAAATATCAAGAAATTTTGGTATTTGAATTCATCAGTTTAGTACAACAATAAAGTAACACCAAAAGAATGACATATGGCCCTGCATATTTTATTCAGAGGTGTGGTGGGTGGGGACAGAAAAGGCCGATTTGAGAGTTTAAGGGCCTGAAGCCCAGGGACTAGGATGAAGCTATGGATGGACCAGAAACTCCATAGAAACATAGAACAAAGTAGTAAATATTATCTTCATCTGAAAGGTCAAAACTCTGAAAAGCAAGCTGCCCCACCCCTGACTCTTAAGACCCCTAGATCTGAATACTAAAAGAACTATAGAAATGGAAAAACCCACTGCCCCACCCCTGACTTTTAAGACCCCTAGACCTTCATTAAGCCAACTCTACTAGAAACACAGCCTCGCCCCTGACCTCTGCCCCAGGGGCAGGCTGCTCCAGGAACTAGCTAACCACTAGTAGATAAGAGACATTATTGTAGGAATTGGTTACTTACTGATGTTTAACAGAATGGTAAAAATAAGCTTGTAAAAATTCCTCCACATACCTCGCTTTGCCCTACCCCCCCCTTCCTTCTGCAGCTGTATCTTTAAATACCCTCTTCTCCCCTTGTTGGTGGTCGATCTCCTCTACCCCTGCGTGAGATACGAGCTCGGCCCCAGTGTACTGGTTTTTTTCAATAAACCTCGTGCCTTTGCAGCAAGTCAGTGTCCTGAGAGTTCCTGGGTCGGCGCTGGGTCCCGTGGCTAGAGCGGGGGGTCCCCTCTAAAACGGGGTGCCTTTCACATCTTCCCTAATGCCCAGGATAGAGCAGATGCTCAGAATGAGTCAGTCAGATTCAACTATCAAAAGATGATTGTTGTCTTCCAAATTAATTCTGGCCCATATACTGAACTGTTAATAACTAACAAGCATTAAGACCTCCCATCTAATTTTAGAAATGCAAGATTCCCTGTGTATTTGCTTGTGCTATATGATTTTCAGAATCTCTTTCCGCCATTATACTCTTCTCATAAATTTGAATTTTAGACAATGAAGAAAAAATATGTTTATCACTTTTTTATCCTTTCTTTAGGGACATAAATTTATATCCAGAAAGGATTATAACTTGGTGCAAATCAGCTGAGAATTCTAACCTTAATAACATAAGACATTTCATAATAATAGGTAGAATCTTTCTGGATTAGTTCTTTGTGTGTTGAGCTTAGCTGATATATTATTTTATTCTCATATTCTACTGTTTCAGAGTGCACAAGCAGAAATTTAAGAGCAATGAATGTTTGTTTGATAAGCAGAATGAATAATTAGAAGTATTTTAAACTGGCTGAGCAAAGACAAGAAAATCGAAAATCTCACCCTGTACAAATGCCACAGCTATGAAATGAGGAAGCAATGTTTTTGAAATAAAACCAATTAATCTTCTTCAAAATGTTTTTTTTTCTTTTTTTTGGCAGTTAAGCTACTTCTAACTTGGAAAATATGCACTGGACATAATTGTATATGAGAAATTCAATCACCGTCAGGTGTTTTCATGTGGAAAGATTATGTAAACAAAGAACACTTGTGGTTGCTCATTGGTGTTATTTTTTTCCCCTGAATTTCATCAAATTATCTTATTTTTGAAGTTACTCAATGGCACAGAATTGGAAAAGCTCTAAATTAAAAATGAGATCTCGTTCAAGCATAATAGTTTGTATCTGTAACATGATAAAGGAATGCATTTTGCCTCATAGAGCTTTATCTGTCCTCCCATTGTTTTGTTTCTTTGTCTCTCCTGCACATCATGAGAAGAAATGATTCAGCCCTTTCATGGACAGAATGCAAACAAGAGAAAGTTCATTTTAAAGTTACTTGTGATTTGGAGCCTATCTCTCACAAATCCATTGAGGTGGTATGAATGACCATTGAAGACTATGAGAAGAAAAGAGAGGCTCTGGGTTGGAAGGATGATGTGAGTGTGGGTGGCATCTAGTAGTTGCTAGACCCAACATAGTGCTTAACATATATGAGGCGTCTAACACATTGGAGTTGAATAAACGGAAGAATATATAAAAATATGAGCAAAAAAATTAATTATGGAACTGCTACTGATGATGTAACCTCTTAAATATTTTTATATACCAAATTTTAAATAGTCAGTGATTTTGACCTCTATACATCACAGGTATTGAAAAAGTACATGTAAACGATGGTATTTCTGTAATCCTTGTCCAGAAAAGCCAGAATTAAGACATGATATGATTCAGACTTAAATTTCGTCATTAGTGCCAATCGCCATGTCACAGATTCCCTTTTATGATGTATGACATGAAGATTCACAGTCCAAGCCATCAATTACACAAATCACATTCACCAAAGAGTAACTGCCTGTTATATTTTTTCTTGAGACAAATGGACTTTTATTTTGTTCCTTAAATTCATGGCTTCATGGAAAATGCTCACTCAAAGATGGATTGTGACCTTGGGACACATTTTCCAAGACTTCAATCTTAAACTATCTTAAAAAAATAAGAATTCAGGGGGAAAAATAAACCTTCCAGCTAAACTCCAAAGTAACCTTCCACATGGAATCAAAATCATCCATCAAAGGTGAATTTCCTAAGGTTTACTTGGTAATGGTTGATTGTTTCTATTTTTTTTTCTTTTCCTTCCTTTTATTTTCACTGTTATTTATGGCAGTTTGAAATTTCTCTAAAGAGCATCTAACTTGTCTATGCCTATACTTCTAATGAAATGATGACATCTACAAAGCCACTTTTGAGAGTTTAAAATGTTTCTATCACCATGACTCAATATGATCAGATTACGTGATGCTGTTATGGGCTGCAAATTTACTTTTGTTATACTCAAATGTTCTTTATTTCAATCTTGTGGATTGACTGTTTCCTTTGAAACTCCCCTCTCCATTGAAAAGTGGCAGGAGGAAAAATGAGATCTGGTTTCTTTGAAACTCAGCTCTACTTGAGTGGTTCAGGTCAATGTTCCATCTTCAGAGTTCTGGACTCTTTTCTGGCTCCGATGCAAGTATGCACTCCATCATTCAGGCTGAAAAATGTGTGTGAAGTACTCTACTTGTCCACATTCCCTTGTTTTCATCAACCAAATATGGATAAAACAGAATAACTACGAAAGAAAAAGACTGGGCAATAATAGGAGCTCCAGCAGCATTCATGAAATTTGTGACCTTGTCTTTTGAGTGTAAACCCTTTCTATGAGGCTCAAATTTATGCTTGGGGAAGATGTTCATCCCTCATAGGCTTCTTTCTGGCTATATAATGCCTCTGTCCCCAAAAATGTTAGCCCCTAGGTCAGTCTAGTCTCTCTCTTAAAGAAGTCAAAGACCAAACCAAACCAACATTTTCCTCTCCATGTTCTCTGTCACTGACACACAAAGACATCAGAGATTTCTTCCACATATGAGAGAAAACATAAGACTTTCTGCAACTGGCTGGTGTCACTCCGCATAATATTCTCTAGTTCCATCCATTTTCCTGCAAATGACATAATTTTGGGTGAGTAAAATTCCATTGTATGTATACACCACATTTTTGTTATCCATTCATCTGCTGATGGACACCTATGTTGATTCCATAATTTGGCTATTGTAAATTGGGCTACTATAATCATGGATATGCATGCATCACTATAGTATTCTCACTTGAATTCTTTTGAAAAGATACTTGCCTTCCAAAATAGGGTAAAGACAGATTATGGAAGGGAGCTGTTACAAGATTAAAGTGATCCAGCCTTACCCCCTATAAATAAAAGACCCAGATAATTTATGGTAATTTCAAGTTGGGCTGTATTTATTTTATAAACAGCCTAAAATTAAATAATTAGGAAAAGTCATATCACAATAATTTTACCTTAAAGTGTAACTACACTGTTAAAGCTAAATTAGATGGACTGCAATTCATTTATGCTTTAATGTAAATTAGTTAATTTTTACTGTTTTTTTCTTTTTCCATGAGAATCAGCAACCCAGCCTTATCAATCTATTCTCATGTGATCTTACTTTCCTGACATTTTCAGCATGTTTGCGACATACATGCTGGTTTCACAATGTCCCCCTTTAAATGTGATGATTAAAAGAAATGTCATCTTCATATATTTTGAACTACATGTAAATGGGTACAACCTATTTTAGGAGTACAATTTGTTGATATCTTAAAGAAAAATTTTCATGTAGTGAAGGTTTTATTTTTTCAACTCAATTTGCCCTGCATTTTATCATTTTTAAGTCAACAAATAAAACTGTATATACTTATGGTTTACAAAATGATGTTTTGATATATATTATACATTATGGAATGGCTACAGCAAGCTAACATATACATTATGTCACATCATCATTATCATTTTTTGAGGTAAAAACATTTCAAATTTACTCTCTTAAACAATTGTCAGTTATGCAATATATTGTTAATAACCACAATCAGTATGTTATACAATAAATCTCTTGAACTTATTCCTTTATCTAGCTAAAATGTTGTACACTTTGCAATATCTCTACAATCTTTCTCTCCCCCTGCCCCAGGTAACCACCATTCTACTGTCTGCTTCCTCAAGTTTAATTTTTTTAAGATTCCATATATAAGTGAGATCATGTGGTATTTGTCTCTGTGTGCTTAGCTTATTTCACACAGCATAATGTCTTTCAGGTTCATTCATGTCATTGCAAATGACAGGATTTCTTTAGTTTTTAGTGGAATTGAAAATCAGTGCAACTGCCTTGGAGATCATTATGGAGATTCCTCAGAAATCTGGCAATGGACCCACCATATGATCCAGCTATACCACTCATGAGTGTCTTTCCAAAGGGACTGAAATCAGAATATTACAGTAATACATGCATATCCATGTTTTAGCAGCACAATTCACTATAGCCAAATTATGGAACCAACCTAGGTACCCATCAACAGATGAATGGATTACAAAATATAACTACAATGCACCAATAGATGAAATAAAAAATAGACTATAAGAAAAAAAGTTATGGGTTATATACATAATGGAATTCTACTCAACAATAATGAACAAAATAATATCAATTGCTGGGAAATGGATCAACCTAGAGAATATTATGTTAAGTGAGATTAGTCAGTCACAGAAAATAAAGGTCATATGTTTTCTCTTCTATGCAGAAGCTAAGGAGTAATTAGGATATAAGAGGGACTTTATTTGGGGGAGTGGGTTGTTTTTTGGTACTGGGGACTGAATCCAGGAGCATTCTACCTCAGAGCTATACCCCAAGCCCTATTTTATCTTTTTTTTAATGTTGAAACAGGGTCTCACTAGGTTGATGAGAGTATCACTACTTGCTGAGACTGTCCTCGAACCTGTGATCCTCCTGTCTCAGCTTCCCAAGTACTGGGATTACAGGCATGACCCACCACGCCTGGCTTCAAGAGGGACTTTAGATAATGGAGGAGAAACCACAGTGGAGCAAGGGAGGTGGTCTAGGGGAGGGTAGGGGGAGGGGAGAATTAATGATGGAAATACTTCCATTGATGTTATGTAATATGTGAGAATGCCAATGCCAATCTCAATATCATGTACAGGGAAAGGGAGGGAGTGGGGAGGGAGCAGAGAGGAAGTTCACCAAGTGCAGTGTGCATGTATATCACTCACTCTGAACTACATTACCATGTGAGACTACAAAGTACCAATAAAAGTATATAAAGATAAAGGCTTAATAATACTCCATGTGTATATACCGCATTGTACTGATCCATTCATCTATTGATAGACACTTAGACTGAGCCATATCTTGACTTTTGTGAATAGTGCTTCAATTTTCATGAAAGTTCAGATACCTCTTTGGCACCCTGATTTCATTTTCTTTGCATACATACTCAGATGTGAAATTGCTGGATCATATGCCAGTTTTATTTTTAGGTTTTTCATAATGGTTTTACCAACCTGACATTCCTACCCACAGTATAAAAGGAACCACTTTTCTCCACTTTCTAGCCAGCATTTTTTATATCTTGTCTTTTTGATGATGGCCATCCTAACAGGTGTGAAGGGTTATCTCCTTGTGGTTTTTGATTTTTGATTTGCATTTCCCTGATCGTTAGTGATGTTGAGCATTTTTTATATCCTTCTGTGCAAAATGTATGGTTCTTTTAGAAATACCTTTTCGGATCCATTTTTTAAATCAGGTTATTTGTTTTCTTGCTATTGAGATGTTTGTGTGCTTTATACATTCTGGATATTAACCCTTTATCAGATACATGGTTCCCAAATATCTTGTCCCATTCCATAGGTTGTTTCTTCACCCTGCTGATTGTTTCCTTTGCTGTGCAACAGTTAATTTGATTTGACCCTATTCATATATCTTTGTTTTTGTTGCCTTTGTAGATATCTGATTATCTTTAGGCCCATATTTTTTGACTTGCGAATTCTAATGCTGGGAAATTACCCTATCAATATACTCATCAAAGAATGCAAGGTTTTAAGAGGAGAGTGGTTAACTTTTTTTTCCTTCATGATATTATTTGTAACTCAAAAACAATGAGGTAGTCATGTCTTATAATAATACAAGTGTGTTTTATGGAGGAAATATATAATATAGTGAGTGAACACTGTATGATAAACTTTGCTTATTTTTTAAAGTATATGCATCCATACATATTTATTTACTGGCATATGAGATTTTTTATTCTTAAAGTCAGGAAGTTATAAACAGTGGTTTTCTTTAGATAAACAATATTTGTAAATTTATAATATTTGATAATGTTTGGATTTTCTTCCTATTAAGAATCTGATATACTTGTTTTGTTTTCTATCTTTTGATTTAATTTTTAATTTGTTTTAATTTTAGCTAGCATTCACTAAGCAATTAACCTTCAATCTATGTGTCATTTGTGTTTCCTTACTTATTCTGTGCTAAACAAAGAAAAATGAAGGTAGAATAATACCACATAGGAAGTATTGAGTTGGAGAAGAGAAAGTGCTTCTATGAAACAGGGGTACCACTTACTGGGTTTGAACTATTCCGTAAGAGGAACATGAAATCACTGACTTCTTTGATCTAGAAACTTGCTAGTCTCCCTGCTTTTCCTCAGAAGACAAAGGTTACAAGGCAGTTTAGAAAAACCTATAAAATACAACAGACTAAAATAAATGGCTTACGGTAGAACTTTTCAGACTGGTATTTCACAGAGCACTGTTTTGCAAAATGTTTGTGCTGCAACAAAATATGTATGAGAAAAAGCTGGCTTTAAAAATAAATTATTTATCACACAAGCACACACTAGATAATGTACTATATTAATGTAATTTGTGAGTGTCAAAGAAGGGCATATAGTATGCGGCCTTTCATTACCCAGCTATAATTCCCAGAACTGAGTTCTAGGTTATATCCACTTTATGAAATGCTTCCATAGGAAAGTTAGTCAAAAGAAAACTAAGTGTTAGAAATCTTTCTGCAAAAAATATATGTATATAATATCAAATGATTTGCTATAGTTAGTAGAAGTGAAGCATAAATATGACTATAGTCCCTAATGACTTCTAAAGAAATCTTTCAATGCCAACTCTTGTGTTAATACTGTATTATTATTTCAAGAGAGGCACCCCTTTCCAATACTGAGACTATAAATCCCATTAAAGAGAATACTAGGAGATATTGGTTACAAGATTAATAAGACAGCATGCCCTCTGTTCCTACTCATTGATGAATAAGCTGGTGGAAATCTCAGAGAGTGCAAATTTCCACACCTCAGTCTGCAATCTCCAGTGGCAACTGGACTGTAAACACCTTTTAGTCCAAACATGCTCCTTCAACGCTCCAAACACTTGTTGAGATTATTCTCTTCTCTCACCAGGTGACCTTGACTCAGAGCAAGTTGAAGTTCTCAGCTGTGAAGTCTCTTAATTCTCCACCCATGCTGCTAATCGTCCCTGTAGATGCAAACCCCTCACCTTTTAACAAAAGTCAAAAAGGGAAATATTCTATTTGGGTTCCGGTTAAATATTTCCCCTACGCTTCCCATCCCCTTTTTTATATTCTTATTGTTTCATTGTAATTATACATCATAGTGAGGCTAAAAGTGACAACAAACATACATGCACACAGCCCTTGGAGTGTTTCCCTGGGTCCCACCCTGTCCCCCCACTTCCCCATACATATTACTGAGATTGGTCTCTCTCCCCATTTATTTAAATTCCCTTTTGTTTCTCTCTCTAGCTTCCACATATGAGAGAAAAAATATGACCCTTGACTCTCTGAGACTTGCTCATCTCACTTAGCATGATATTCTCTAGTCCTATCCATTTTCCTGCAAATTACATAGTTTTGTTCTTCTTTATGGATGAATAAAACTCCATTGTATGTATAAACCACATTTTGTTATCCATTTGCCTGTTTACAGACACCTAAGTTTGTTCCATAATTTGGCTATTGTGAATTGTGCTGCTATAAATGTGGATATGCATGCAACACTATAGTATTCTTACTTTAATTCTTTTGGAAAAATACCAACGAGTAGTATAGTTGGGTCAAATATGGTTCCATTCCTAGTCTTTTGAGGAACCTCCATACTGATCTCCATAGTGGCTGTTGGAGTGTTCCCACCAACTGTATATAAGACTTCCTATTTCCCTACATCCTCACCTGCATTTATTAGTTTGTTTTATTGATGATTGCCATTATAACTAGAGTTAAATGGAATCTCAGTGTGTTTTGATTTGCATGTTTCTTTTGACAATTTTTATCTATATAATGTATTTGGTGAGACATAGTTAGATTAGTTCTTTGCCTCTGGTTTTTTTTAGGCTCCCTGAGCATATTTAAGTTGATTCTTAAATTCTTTGTCTAGCAATCCCAATGCCTAGGCTTCCTCAGGGAACTTTTGTAAAGTTTATATTCTTTGTTATGTGTCCACTAAAGTCTGTGTCTCTTTAGTTTGGTGGTCAACAAGTGTTTTGAGAGAAATTTTCCTAAACTCCTGGAATCAAACCAAAAAAGAAAAATAAAAAGTTCTCTAAGGTTGTGTATTTTGGCTCTGTGTCAGGGCGCTTCTTCATACTTAGCCAAGCCATTTATGACTCTGCCTTAACCTTCACTTTCTGAATGTGTGAAAGGGTAGCCAGAAATTAAATCCTGGGATCGTCTTGGGCATTTTTTGAGCATAAGTCAAGTTTTGCCCATGCATGTGTCCTTCTTGTTTCCCTAGTGTACACAGGGATTTAAAAAAAAAACTTTATACCCTCATATATCTTCTTCCCCAACACCTTTCTTCCCTGACTTTCTAAGCCATCTATTTCTTGTCCAGGCTGTTTTTTCTTTTCCGTGGCTTCTGTGGCCAATACTATGGCCTTTAGAAGACTTTAGCAAATACCACCCAGGAAACACAGTCCTTGGAATGCTCTGAGTAATGCTAAGCAATGGAAAGCCCTTTTGCTGGCCTTTCAAGAATCCACCAGTCTGATTAAAAACATAATTACTTGAGAATAAAGACTATATTGCTCTCTCTGGCACAAACAACCTGTACCAGAAGTGTGAACTTCTGTATCATGGCCACTGCTAATCTTGAGAGTCAAGATTGACGAGTAAAGAACATAAAATACCATAGAACTCTCTTACAGGATGTAGGAGCTTTAGTCTCCATTAATCTCTCAAGTGGTTGCTATAAGCTCTTGACCTGATTCCAGAGTTCTGTGACAGTTGATATTGATGATTTCTAGCAGCTTACCACTTGCTTTTGTAGAGGGATGAAGACCTAGATTTCTCTAGCCTGCCAGTTTTGGTGATGTCATCCTCCTCTAGGTTTTGATTTGACTCTTTAAATAAACTAAAGCTCCATCAGGTATTTCTCTTTTCATTGGCATCTTCACAGCACTTTAAAAGTCTGTTCAAATCTTCCCCATTATAAACAAACTAAATAAACAGAAGACTGAACCCCATCCTCAACATAGCTAATATTCGACTCCTCTTTCCTCTCTATCAAAGCCTTTCAGAAAGATGAACCTTCTTTCAATATCGCAATGCCTTCCCTTTTGCCATGAAGATCCTCCTGACCATTCGGGTGGAAATGAACTCATTTCATTTCACCTTGTTGTCGTCTGTTGTTTTAATCAGCTTTTCCAGTTGCTGTGACCAAAACACATGACAAGTATAACTTACAGAAAGAAATGCTTATTTGTGCTCATGATTTCAGAGGTTTGGGGGATTTCAGCCCATGGTTGGTTGGCAGTGTGGTGGCAGGGTGCATGGCAGAGGGATGCTACCCTCACATCATGGCGTCTGGAAGCAGAAAGAGAGAGAGAGGGAAACAGCAAGCAACCAGGGACAGATATAGTTGCTAAGGCTACACTGCTAGTGACCTACCCCCTCCAGCCACATCCTACCTGCCTAAATTACCACCCAGTAAATCCATTCAAATTATTAATGCTTGGGTGGATTTATCCATTGATGAGGTTAGAACCCTGATTCAATTATTTAACCTTTAAATAGTGTTGCATTTGGGGATATGCTTTCAAAACATGAGCCTTTTGAATGACATTCCAAACCCAAACTATAACACCTGTATATAGTGTTGTCATACAGATAAAACAGTTTGTGTGTGTATGTATTTTACTGGGAATTGAACCCAGGTGCATTCTATCTCCGACCTATACCTCTGTCCCTATTATTTTTTTTGAAAGAGGGTCTCGCTAAGTTACTGCGTACTGCTGGCCTGCAACCTGAGATCCTGCTCACTCAGCCTCCCAAGTACTAGAATTGCAGGCATATACCACCGCGCCTGGCAGCTTCTTTGTACTTATATTTTATGCTTCCTGTACAAGACTGAGTCGTTCATAGATAAAACCATATCTTAATTGTTTTTGCATATCCAGATCTTAGTAGAGTACCTAGCATGTCAAGAACTTCATATATAGATTGAATCAAATCTTTATAATAGATACAAGACTGAATTTAAAGTACTATTTCTTAAATGACCCTTCACTTATGTCATTTTCCTAGTCACAATGTAATATATTTCAAGTGGTTTTATAAGAGGACATAATGCAGTCATATGCACAGCCTTTTAATAATTGGATTTCATTTAAAATATATTTTAAACATATATAAGAATGAATGAATTGAGCATTCTTCAAGAATGCTCCATTAGCACAAAGCTTTTCATAGTGGGTAGAAATCTGGGTTTACATTACTTGTATAAACCTAAAATGCAGATATTGTATGTTAGGAGTTAAAGGCAAATTAACATAATAACAATCACCTACGGTGGTTGGATTTACTAAATTACTGTCTGACTATGACATATAACTGAAAGGATGACCATCTCGCCTTAATGCAAATTGGAAAAGGTGTTATCTATGGCTAGGCAGGGCCAAAAGTTTCATCAGTAGATAATCTGCAGGCCAACCTAACGCAAGGACAAATGATAATCACGTTTACAAATTTCTATGCTATTTAAACTGGAATGCTTTCTACCTGGGAAATTTTCAAGGCAGACATGACCAATAACCCATAAAACAATAAAAAATAATGATCTAAATAAGCATCATGGTAGACAGAGAGTATAATCATCAGGAGCATAAGCACAGAACTCATTTGCTACATCAAATACATTAATTTCTAGCTTAATTACCTAGAGCAAATGATCTAACTTTATGTATACAAGTCTCCCTGTCTTTGAAATAATTATAACAAATTATGTAGCTTTGTGAGCCAGGCACTGGTCTAAGTGTTTTACACATATTAACTTATTTAAATATAACATCAATCCTATGATGTAGGTGCTGGTTTGCAAATGAGAAAACTGAAACACAAAGAAGTTATGTGTCTTGCCTCTGGCTATAAATGTGACAGTAAAGTCAGAATTTAACTTAAGTGAAGGTAGAGAGTGTATGTAGATTTCCCCTGTGTTGCAGGGTGACTGGGTAGCATATCTCTGTGTAGCCCTGAGGAGCAACATCAAAGGATTAATAATGTGTATGTATGAATGCAATCTTACAAAGAGGAAAAAAAAGGAGAAAAACTCATGCTTCCCTACTTCAAAACTTACTACAAAGCTATGTTAATTCAAATAATGTGGTACTGACATAAGTATATTTTGGTAGGCCAATGGATTAGATTGAATATCCAGAAATAAACCCATATATCTATATTCAATTGACTTTTAACAGGAACACCAAGACCATTCAATGGTGAAAAAAAAATAGTCTCTTCAACAAGTGGAGCTGTGGCAACTGGATGGACATATGCAAAAGAAAAAAGGTAGGGCCGGGCGTGGTGGCACAGGCTTGTAATTCCAGTACTTGGGAGGCTGAGACCAGAGGATCCCAGTTCGCGGCCAGCCTCAGCTACTTAGTGAGGCCCTCCGCAACTTCGTGAGACCCGGTTTCAAAATAAAGGATAAAAAATAGGGCCGGGGTGTAGCTTGGAGGTAGAACGCCCCTGGGTTCAATCCCCAGTACTGCAAAAAAAAAAAAAAGGAACAAAGTGGACCTCCTACCTCATATCATACATAAAAATTAAAATCAATGGCCTAAGTATAACAGCTAAGAAGATATAGGGGTAATTGTTTAAGAATTTGGCTTTTTCAACAGATTCTTAAATATGAAAATTACAAGAAAGGCAAAAAAGAAAAAATAGATAAAATGCGCTTCATCAGAATTAATTTTTTAAATCAGAGGACACTATTAAGAAAATAAAAAGACAACCAATGGTATGGAAGAAAATATTTTCAAATAATATGTCTGATTTGAGTTTAGTTTCCAGAATATATAAAAATTCTAATAACTAAACATGCACAAAAATAAATGACAAAACTAAAAACTGAACAAAAGAACACAAGAAAAGATGCATGATATCATTGGTCATTAGGAAAATACAAACCAAAATCACAATGAGGTATGATTTCACACCCACCAGCAGGCTATGACAATAAATATTTTTAAAAAGGAAATAATTAGCAAGTCTTGCTGAGATGTGAAATAGTTCAGACACTGTAAAAAACAGTTTGTTTATTCAAAAAGTGAAACAGAATTATCATACTTACCAGCAATTCTATTTGTAGATAGAAGAAATGGAAACATACATTTATGCAAAAAATTTGTACATGAATCTTCATAGCAGCATTATTCATTAAAAATAAAAACAGGTCATGGCTATCATTGTATACATGGAGAAACAAAATGTGATATATATATATATATATATATATATATATATATATCATATATACCATGAAATGTGATATATGTATATATGTATTCCACCATCACCATAAAAAGAAATTAAGTACTGATGCATTTCAAAAAATGGATGAAACCTTGAAAAACATTGTGCTAAGTGAAAAAAACCAGACATAAAATTTCACACTTTATATTATTCTGTTTGTCTAAAATATTCAGAATAGGTAAATTTATAGAACCAGAAAACCAACGGAGGTTGCCTGGACTAGTAGAGGGGAAATTGGGAGTGCTGTTCAATGATAGAGTTTTATTTTGGAGTGAAGGAAATGCTTTTTTAACTATAAAGAGATGATGGTTGAGCAACATTCTGAATGTACTAAATACCACTGAAGTCTTCACTTTAAAATAGTTAATTTTGTTGTGTGAATTTTATGTTAATAAATTTTAAAATAGAAAATAGAGATAGAAAGTAGATTAATGATTTTCAAAGCTAGAGATTGGAGGTGGTAGCTGAAGCATATGTGGCTTCTTCTTTAATTTATGAAATTTTCAAAAACTTAGCAATGTAATGTTTGCATATCCATGTGAAAATGCTGAGCTAAAGGAGAGAGAATGCAATAAAAGGGATTATGCTTTTTCTTCCCACCTAATTGCTTCCCAGTATTTTAAAGTTATAACTGTGCCTTTTGCTATGTGACTATATGTAGTTGCTTAATTGCCAGTAATTCAAATAACAAATCTCTTCACCTCTGCTGACTCTTGCCAATGCAGATTAAATTTTCTCAAAGAGAAATATTGCTTGAGTCAGTCATTGTGTGCTTCTGGACAGAGAAATGGGAGAAGAGGCCAAAGACAGAAGAAAATAGGATTTTCAAAGAGCAGTCATATGATGAAACTTTTAAGTTTCAAATGACTGAAAGTATATTTGGGTTTTCCCACCGGTGCGAAAAATTATAGCAAATGTAACTGAGAAGTTTCAAACTGGTAAAGACAGAATTCTGTCATTGTAAAG
Source organism: Glis glis (assembly GCA_004027185.1). Taxonomy (NCBI): domain Eukaryota; kingdom Metazoa; phylum Chordata; class Mammalia; order Rodentia; family Gliridae; genus Glis; species Glis glis. The sequence goes on along the minus strand of PVJS01001125.1, from coordinate 3,488 downwards.
TAGGCACAAAAGAATTTCCTTGAGTAGAAGGGATATTCTCTCCCAGCTTCAAGTGGATTTAAAGCAGCTATACCATGTTTGAATATCTATCAAATGAAGCAAGAAGGGCTCTAAATTATAAGATTGTTTTCTTTGAGCTTTCCTAGGAAGAATAAGTATTTATCTTAGTTAAATGTAATTTTCCCCAGAGTTCAGCAAATGCATATTACCAAGATTTGGATATTTCTGGTATGTAGAGTTTTGCCAGAATTCAAAGTTGGGGATCTCCATCATTAGAGTACCAGATGCCATACCACAGAGGTGAACTCCAAGGGGTATTTAAAGACAGTGGTGAGGACTTCCATGTTGACAGATGGCCAGCTTAGCTATCATTGATGGAGATAATTCAACAAAACCTAAGACTTGTCAGAGTGTAGTTTATTACAATGATATTATCTCATCTGTATTACAGTCTGGTAAGAATTAGTAAGGTTACACAGTCATATTAATATTTCCCAGGACTGCCAAGACTGGAAAAGCCCCTTTAATCATGAACTATGGAACCAATACCAATCTCAATATCATGTCTGAGGAAGGGGAGGGAGTGGCAAGGGAGCCAGGGGTGGGGAAGCTCATCAAGTGCTGTGTGCACATATGTCACTATCACTCTGAACTACTTATGATGTGAGACTACAATGCACCAGTAAAAGTATATTTAAAAAATCATGAACTATGAAATTGCTTCTGAATAAAGATGCTGAAATCATAACAACAGTAGCAAAAGAAACCACAATAGCATCACCCAGTAATCCTAGTCTATTCATCCCATTCACTCCTTGTCTTTGCATATGTCACTGAAGAGTCAAAGAACTTGAAAACGTTATGAAATCCTATTTTGTATACCAGCTAAGTAGAGTAATCCTTATTTCCCAAACATATTAAAAATCTCCTCAATGCTTGAAACACATTTTTCTCATCATAGCTTTTAACAAAAACACCTAGCAGTTGACAAAAAATACAGATTGACTTGATAATCAGAAACATATCTTTGTCCTCCTCTATGCATTCAAGTTTTATTACCAACTGTAGCTTTAGTCGAATAGTGCACTCTGCATAGGACAATCTATACTTCAGGAATGTTCACTATCTAATTAGAATGCTTCCTCACTCCAACCAGTGGCATAAATGTCATATTTTCATATTTAATACCCCTATTTATTTTCTATGTGTGCACGTCCATAATTTTAATAATAAATTTGATATATCTCATGGTAGAAAGTGTAAGTATTTCTAATTAGTTTGATCAAAGATACCGTAGTCAGTGCTGAGTAATGGAAATTGTGCCAATAAAAATTCTATTGCTTCTGACAAGGGGAAAAATGGCCATACATTCATTCAGCCTTCCCAGCCTTCCAGAAAAACACTTACATGTGATGTATTTATAAGGGCACATAAATGTATATGTAGTCACAGTTTGTAATATTCCTAAAGGCCCCACAGCAGAAGCAGTAGGACAGCAAGCTATTTCTGCTGAAATTATTATTTTTTTAATTATCTTTGCCATTTCCTACACTGGTCTATTGTGATTTTTAACTCTTCTGCTCTCTGGGAGGTTGAATGAGGCAAACAAAGGAAAGGACTACAATAAAGAGATCCAGAAAGGCTCACTTAATGTTGTCCTTGCATTCTGGAGCCTTTGGTGTCTAAATGAAAGTTGATTATCCTTACCGAAACAACAACTCATACAATGAATATTTGTAGAAGAAAAAAAGTAAACTAACATTTATGGAGTATATAAAAACTGAGGGGAAATCAGTAGAAAATGAGCCAAAGTCAAGTATCTGGAAATAGATCTGAAAATAAGTGATTTTTCTAGAGTACCTGAGATTGGGAACCAAAAGGAACTGTAGAAGGACCAGAAACACCTAGGGAGCAGAAATATAGCATAGTTATTGCAGAGGATGCCTCCAAAGAAATAGGTTCTGGAAAAAATAGGAATTCCACCAGCCGTGTAGGTTACCATTGCAGCCAGAGCCTTATGATTTCATGTCCTTCCTCTTCTACCCAGTATCATGTAATCTTAATTAAGTTTATGAGCTGTGTTGAATCTTAGATTATTCCTCTAGGAAATATGTTGACCAAAGTGCCAGACCTATAAGAGATGCTCCATAAATGAAAGATTCTTCCTCTTTTTTCTTCATATTTATTTACTCATTTGTATATTCAGTAAGCAATTAATGAGGATGAGGTGAGTCCAAGGAGATGAGGAGACAGGTGACCATCTTTCCAATGTCTTTCCTTCTTATATGAAACATACAATCTTTTATAAATAAGTTATAAATAATATAATTAGCAAATAAATATAAAGCTGTGATTATTATATGTCCGATTAAAGGAATACATAAGGTGCTATACAAGGGACCTATGTCTGGGTTTTCACAGAAGATTTTTTATGGAGAGACATTTAAGGCAAGATAAGAAGCATGGATAAGATCAAGAAAGAGAAAAGCCTTCCAAGGCAAAAATAAGAGCCTATGGAAAAGCCCAAAATTCTAAAGATTTTGGAAAATCTTAGGAATAAAAAAAAGGTCAGGATGAAGGTGGCGTGGGAAGTGAAGGTGTAAATAGAATGATAAAAGACAAAAATGATAGATTGTGGGTGTGTTAATTACATGACTTTTAATAATTACATGTAAAACTGGAGTTTATCCTTAGTGTAATCTGAAAACTAAAAGAAATTAGAGTGACTTGATCATGCTTTTATTAAAAGCAGATAGTTCTGGCTATCTTGGAGACAACCACAAAAACAAAAATGGGGATGTGGGGAAATTTTTCAGGATTTTCTTTTTTTAACGTGCTTTTATTGGTGCATTGGAGTTTCACATCACAATGAATATCTATTTGATGTTAACATACATGCACACAGCTCTTAGTGTCCCCCCACCTCCCCCACCCATATGAAGTACCGAGAATGATCTTTGAGGTGAGAGTTGATGGTTGCTTGGAATAAAATAGCAGTAGAGGAGGTAAAAACTCATTAGTAATTTGGATATATTTTAAGGAAAGAAACTTGAAAGGATTTTGATTTTTTTTTGAAACTGCCATGGTGGGTGGGGTGGAGGGAGGAGAGAAGGAAGTAGCAGTCACACACAAACTCCACAGTTTTTACTGTGCAGGAAGCCAAGAAATGGGTCATAACTAGAAAGAAATGTCCATCGAAGGAGACTTGTTATTGTTTTATTTATTGTTTCTGAAGCAGAAGTTTTGAGGCATACCTACAGGCTGATGGAAACAAAAGTACATATTTGAGATGACAAAAATAAAGGAATACTTTCTTTTAAAGAGTCTTTGCAAGCCGGGCGTGGTGGCGCATGCTTGTAATCCCAGTACTTTGGGAGGCAGAGACCGGAGGATCCCGGTTCGCGGCCAGCCTCAGCTCTCTCGCTCTCTCTCTCCCTGTCTCTCTCTCTCTCTCTCCTTAGTGAGGCCCTCCGCAACTTTGTGAGACC